>PVIR01001570.1:62094-120159 GCA_004026965.1 Petromus typicus | reverse complement strand
ATACTGGGTGTGGTGATCCACACCCAGCAGCAACCAGTACCACATACCACAGTGCCGGGCGTGGTGGCTCACGCCTGTAATCCCAGCACTCGGGAGGCAGAGGCAGGAGGATTGTGATGTGAGTTGGAGGCTGAGCTCAGGGCCAGCCTGAACCACAAAGCGAGACCCTGTCTCCAAAAACCTAAAAAAAAAAAAAAAAAAATACAGAGAGTGAAGGAGTCAACTAATGTGTTCAAGAGAATAATTCATTCAACAAATGTGTCAATAACCTGGGAACTATTAGCAACATAACTCATGACTTCATGAAATTTATCAATTCAGTTAAAATCATGAATTCAGTTTATTTCTGAAACTGTATCATGAGTTAGGCAATAGATAGGTATATTCATACACAAAACTTGTTTTATCCAGCACAGAAAGTCAGTGAAACAAGTGTATGAATTCCACCAATGAGAAGCCTAGAGTGAAGATGGAACTAAATATTATGACTACATTTCAAACCTACTTTTGGCTGGGTACAGATAACAGACTTTGTTAATCTATGCACAGTAGTTTTAGGTTATATTCTTTGTATTAATTTGTATTTAATTTGTTTTAATTGAGTCAGCAAAAATTATCTGAGAGAATATAATTATTGTTTAAAAATACATTTTTGTATAAAAAAATCTAAAGCCCTCTAAACTTTGATTGAAATCAGTAAGAAAAACAAGCATAGTCAACATAATTGCCAGAATGGAAGGTGAAATGTGTTTAAAACACTTTTTAAAAATGTATTTTGTTTCTTCCATACAGCATTAAGACATTTCACAGGACCTCTGAACATATTAATATGTATGAAAATACATTATATATGATAAAATGCACTCTTCTGGCTTCTGTGATAAAATTACCAGAAACTAACAGTCTTACAAATTAAATCTAAAGGCAGTTTTTGTAGTACCAGAAAAAGGCTCAAGAATTCTTCTGGAACACAGAAGACAATTGTCTTCAATAAGCACAAAGAAGGAATTAGTAGCAAGATCTGCAGACGCATGAGGGCACACGGCTGACAGTCAGTTCACAGAAAAGCGAGCCATAGGTTGAGCAAGATCCTCAAAGGTCAATATAGCATTTTAAGTATCTAGTCATCTACACTCCTCTACCAACTCTGAGTACTTTAAGTCACTGAAATTAATGATGGATGGATGGATGGATGGATGGATGGATGAAACAAGAAATGAAAAATAAACTTGCTAGTTGGAAAAGTCAACTTACATTAAAAATAACATTTTCATCAGAAACAAGACAAAATGATATGCTACAGATGAAGCCTCAAAAAATACGTCAATGGGTAACATTTTAAGACATTTAGTTTATACTCACTGAGTATTTATTTAATGTACCACAAATGAGAAAGAAGATTACAAAGTACTTTTAAAATTTTGTGTAGTAAGATAACAAAAAATATTGTCTAAATTCAGAATTCCTATTTATATGGGATTAGGCAAGTAAAATATTAAAATGCATGTTAATAGACTGATTAAAACATCTCCAATCTAGATGAGAGTTATCCTTTCACATTAACATAATGTCATCATAATTTCAATTTAAATATATTTCCATATCTTTTGATCATAATCATTTAAATATTCAAGTTCATTACCTCTTACAAAGCACTTACTCCACTTAGAGATTATTTGAATTTGTAAATTGCTGAGCATACTTACAATAGTTGGAATTTCTTAATTAAAATTTTTAATTAAAACACAAAATATGCGGCACACCAGTAAGCAAAGCAAATCGGATATAGTTCTTTGCATGTCCGTGCAGGCTGCCTTCTTTCTTTCAGTTATACTTAAGAATCCAGGAATATAAGGTTGTACTCTTTTCAGTTCAAATTTACTTATCTTACAACTCAAATCACAACTTGAAATGTTAGTTTTTTAGATGCGATCATTCAAAAGCCTTTTTCCACACCCGCAAAAATGTATCTCCATGCTCTCTGAGGAATAGCCTCTGTTTTCTGGAGGAAGGGTGACCTGTTTTGGTTAGAGTTGTGAGTGGTCTTTTGTTTTTAAAATAGGGTCTTACTTTATACCTCAGACTGTTTTTGAATTCATCATGCTACCCAGGCTGGCCTCAAATTGTGTCGTTTCTCTTCCAATATGATCCAGTTTCATCTAGTGTGTTCCAGTTTGATCTGATCTGAGCAGGCATGAGTGGGTCTGAGTCCATATTATCCGATTTGAACTGGCTTGAGCTAGTCTGAGCCAGTTGCATACAGTCTGAATCAGTCTAGTCCGATTTTATCTAATCTGATCTGATTTCATAGAGATACAAAGCAGGACTTTATTTGTGGAATTTAAATATCACAGCGTCTTGCCTAAAAGACATCAAACAAAGATTGATCGTTAGTGGAGTTGTTTTCAGCAGCTTTTTCAAGTAAGACCTATACCAAAGGCTTTTAGGTGCGCAAATTTTAGCCTGTACGAATAGTTTCTTTTCTATTTAGACATTGCTTGGTAACTGCAGGCAATGAAACCAAAACTAATGATAACCCGGAGGTGGGCGCCCTCCAGGGCCTGGTCGCATTCCCCAGGACCACCCACCCGTTTAGTTTTCCAAGATAAAAGATTTTCCCTCTGCTCATGAAGAATCCGTTTAAGAAACATCCCATAGAATTTCTTAAAAAGTGCTACCAAAATAACCTCACCACACTGTTCGTAATTTTGATGGAAGAAGAAAGGGTACAAAGTCACGGAAACGAATGTCCCGTGTGCATGATCACAAGAGGGTCCCTCGATGAGAAGATGCGCAAACTGCAGGGTGAAAAGCAGATGCGCTCCTGCAGCTCCCCTTGGCTCATCCCCAGGACGAGGGCCCTCTGGAAGTTGTCAGGATGTCCAGGGTGCGGGAAGCAGCGGAGGCTTATCTCTGCACCGGATAATGTCCTCGCTTTGGCCCCCGCAGAACTTCTGCTAGTGCTCCTGAGGTCTGTCCACCACGCCCACCTCCCAACCACGAAATACATGATCTCCTTCGCGTCGGTGTAGTAGAGGTTGTTGTGGAACTGGTGGCCCCTATAGCCTTCCACCCATTCGAGCCTCACGTGGCAGCTCAGGGCACACAAGCCAGCATCACAGGGCACCCACACCACCGAAAGCGTGCCCAGCTCCTCTGGCACGCGTGCCCCACCAGCGTGTGTCAGCCTAGTCCTTACCTGTCTTCTCCCCGCCCCTCTGCCTCCACCTGCACACCTCGCCTCTAGCCATGCCCTGCCTGTCCTGTCCCTCGCAGCTTTGCAGTGACCAGGAAGTGTCAGAGTCTCCGAGCTGTTCCTCTGCCCCATGGCTCTTTCAGAATATCCGTCCCAATGTCTGTCCTCCTGTCCTGTGGCTGACACTCCAGATCCTGCTGCTTACTTGTCAGTCTTTAAGTATAAAACCAAATATCGTGTAGTCATTGTACTATTCATTTTAAGCTTTATCTTCAAGATTTGTAACCTTTCAAACTTGATCCTCAGACATCCCGTACTGTGTGTTACAGAACGCCACTCAGGATGGCTTAAGGAACAAGAAAATTTTATTTTCTAGTAGGATTGGAAAGTCCTAAAATGAATCCTAAAGCTCAAGCAATGCCCTAAGACTAGTCTGTGAGAATTAACTCCAGTCTACTTTGTGTTGATTCTATCGGCCAATAGTAAAATAGTTATGGTTACCTCCAGTTATACCATATTTCCTATCTCCTCCCCTAGCAGACTCTTTCGAAAGAACTTTCTCAGCAATTTCCATAGAGATGTCTACACTTTACCTCCAGTGAATCTAAGTGGCTGACTTATGTGCCCTCTGGATCCAGAGAGTAATGACAAAGAAAGGAAACATGGGGAAGGAGTGACCTTGCAGAAAAAACTGAAGAGGCATTCCTGGTATGAGAAGGAACCCAGGTCACCGTGGGCTTCTCAGGGCTCATGCGAGTTCTTTTCCAAACCCGGCCTTTCCTTTATCAAGCCAAAGTCACTTGGAATTTAACTTTAAAGATGAGTGTTTATCAATTAGTAACATTTGTAGCTAAATGAATGCACCTTTAGGTCATACTCACAAATGAAATAAATAGGACACAGATGTGTATATACGGTATCATTCTCTACTGTGAGAAACTGAAGGTGTTAATGAGGTCCAAAATCTATGGTAGGTTTTGTGAAATAAGAAGATGCTCAAAGGGAAAAGGGGAACTGGGTGGACGGGGTGAAATAAAGAAGGGAAAGAAAAAATTTTATGGTAAAAAGGAAAAGCAGAAACAAAGTTTATGTTCATGAGGGGATGGGTATTGAAGGGAAGGAAGGGAAATGGAAAAAAAAAAACAAGATCAAGATAGATCATGTCAAGTACAAATTCTCAGTGAGAAATATTATCATAATGTATTCCTCAAATATACCAATAAACTCAATTTTTTTAAAAAAAATAAAAACTAGTGTTTAAGTATAAAACAAAATATTAATTATCTTCAAGTAAGACAACTTGAAGGCAAGACTCCTAACTAGATTGCCACACAAAGATCCTCTGAAAAAAATCCGGAAACTTGTGCCAGATGTCGGTGAGGCAAAATCAGAAGATGTTCCTTCCCTGTAACAATATTGCCATGTGCCCGCCAGATTGCACCTACAAATTTCAAAATCTGGTACGTAATCCAAATGCAAGACATTCACACACAATTGTCTTTTCTCACACATCTGCACACCTTGCCATTTTCGCTTTTCCGTATTGAAAATAATATCGTCCCAGTTAGGTAGACTGCAAAGATAAGAAGGAATCATTTGTTCCTTATGACTTATGACTTCCTGTTTGCCTAATATTTAACTAATCCTTCAGATTCCGCTTCAGAACTATCACTAACCCCTATTTCTGCCTCTACATCAACACATTCTAAACTCCTGCACTACTACAGTTCTAGTCAAATTCCAGCTATTTTCCCTACATTCAAATTATCTGTAAAAATTATGTATCAGATCATATCACTGACTGTGGGTTTTTGTTTTTGTTGTTGTTGTTGTTATTTGTTTTGTTTTGTTTTGTTTTTGAGACAGGGTCTCGCTTTTTAGTTCAGGCTGGCCCTGAGCTCAGCCTCAAACTCACATCACAGCAACCCTCCTGCCTCTGCCTCACGAGTGCTGGGATTACAGGCATGAGCCTCCACGCCCGGCACTGTGGTATGTGGTACTGGTTGCTGCTGGGCGTGAGTCTCCATGCCCAGTATTGTATGTGGTTATTCAATCGAACCCATGTCCTTGCACTTTCAAGACAGGTGCCAGAACCACTGAGCTAAATCCCGGGCCCATGACTGTGTTTTAAGAACATTCTCTATAAGCAATTTAGAGGTAGGCAGCCGGAACCTTAAATTGTCTTTTGATTTGCTGATTTCTCTTCTAGATTCTTATCCCAATATAATAACAAAACTGCAGAGCAAGATTCATGTATGAAAATTATTATTACAGCATTTTCTTAACATGTACAAGGGTGTGCATTGGATCCCTGGCAGTTACAGAATAATTTAGGACATAAAAATGTGAAAATCTAAATATTTGACCAGAAGGAATGCTTTATGCAAATTGAGCCATCTAACAACACATTATAAAACCATTAAAATTAGGCTTTCAGATGAATTTTAGCAGCACTGAAAATTTCTCATGGTAGAATATGAAAACTTTCAAAATCAGGATATGAGAAAGAGTACATACACAAAAAGGTCAATTATATAATATAATGAAGACTGGTTTAAAAAAAGATACCAATATATTAATAGTTTTATAATATGATGGATAATGTTTAAATATTCCAATATGTTTTCTAAGATACTTAAAATAATGTTATAAGCTGAGAGAATTTTATTTATCAGAATTTGTTATAAGAAAAGAAAACCTATTTGGAAAAATACTTAAATGGGTGCTTAGCCCAGAAAAAAAGAGATTCTAAACGGGTATAGCGTGGGCAGAACTGTTCTGTATGAGGAATGAGGATGAATTTGTAACTCCAAGAAGATAGGGGGTGGTGATGTCAGAGAGAGGACAAAATTGCAACTCTCTCCAAAACCTCTCAAATCTTAAATAAGATTTCTCAGTTAATAAAATGCTAGGTGGGTTTCTTTTCGAGTGTTAAGATTACAGGTTTGAGCCACCAGCTCTGCTACGCATGTTTTCATGGAACTTCCAGCCTGACCAATTCTTGGAATTGATTGGCTGTTCTGAATTAGTATGCTTGTCATGAAAATAATTATAAGCCTGCTTTAGAGAAAACAATATCACTATGAATAGTTTTAATCTGGATTACTAATTCTCTGCAATTAAAGTCATGGAGTAAGCATTCAGAATTTTAAAATATTATCTTTGGAGACATACTGATAGGCATTCAGCAAATAAACATTCTTCAGTGAGACTGTGTCCAACAGATAGTGTCTTACTGACTGACAGTGCCATTATGAATTTTAGCTTGGGGTATAGAGGAGTACACTGAACTACACATGTATCATGGCCTGTAATGTGGAAGAGAGGAAAAAAACTTGTTAACATGGGTAGGTGGGGGTTCCAGCTTCTGGGGCTCTTGATTCAGTTCTGTCTGCAGCTCAGTTATAATGGAGGTGTGTGGGTGAGAAAAAGATTGGAAAAGGAAAACCAGAAGAAAATGAAAGAAAATTTTAAGGTGGGAAATTGTGGAATAAATTCAGTACATCTGAGAGCCTGAATTTAGTACAAAATGGAGCTTGGAACACCTTGAGCTTATGTCTCCACTATCACACATTTGCTCAGAGGCAAACCATTTAAATTTTTTAAGCATCAAGTGTTTAATCTTAGGAAAAAAAATTGATGGAGATTTAATGGATTTAGTAATGGCATAGATCAATATACATAGTGCAAACTAAAGAGTCTTAAGCCAGGGCCTTGCAAATTTCTCTATAACGTAGACATCAACTTCCTTTTCTCTGCTTCTGACAATTAAAAAGTGAGGAGAAACTCCCCCAAATGGTAGAAGAGCAAACACTGATTTTCATGAGTATAGAAGCATTTTCAAAATGTATGATTATGTCGTAAATCAGTTTTTATGCTGCTCAACATAGACAGAATCACTAAAAGTAGCCAAGTAACTGGAAAAAAAATTGTCACTAACAGAATTATTTACCCCCAATCCACTTTTTCTACTATCTCATTTATTTTCTTGACCTTATACCACCAGAATTCTGAGCTACAGTAGAGAATACAGAGACTAGTATCGGTTTCAGATCACAATAAAAATGTATTGATCCTTACCACAGGAATGGATAAGACAGTGTCTCAAAGCCGATGCACAAAGTTAAATATTCATGGGGGTGTGGTAGGTTGGGTAGGGCTATGGGAAAAAATGAGAATTAAGTTGTGTCTTATACTGGTACAAATCCCCATTATGGAGTGCAATCGTGATGTGTATATTTAATGTACCAATAAAGATTAAAAAAAGAAAAAAAAAGGTTAAATATTCACAATATTTCACACAGATGATTGCTTTTTCACTGCCAGATGCCATTACCCATCAATTTATTTTTTTCCAATCTCTACAGTTTTCTAAGTATCACAAGCAATATGTTATTAGATAAAGTATGAAAATAAACAGGAATTGGTAAGATATGCCTCCTTTGGAGAAATGCTATTCTCTTGTGGGGTCATCCTCAGCAGCCTCACTATTTTG
Organism: Petromus typicus; assembly: GCA_004026965.1. Lineage (NCBI taxonomy): Eukaryota > Metazoa > Chordata > Mammalia > Rodentia > Petromuridae > Petromus > Petromus typicus. The sequence goes on along the minus strand of PVIR01001570.1, from coordinate 112,468 downwards.
TGCAGTTTTACACTTTTGTAACACAGATCATCCATCAGTGGATAAGCCTTCAGTTGAAACTGGAAACTAAGTATGATTTTGAATAATGTTAAATTTCATTAGTGAATGAACTACAAAATAATACACTTAGTACTTGTAAAGAAATATTCTCAGTAGTGTAATTAACTAACCATAAAATGAAACATGGGATGGAAATCATGGTATGAGCTAAAGAGTTGATGGGAATTGACATTTTTTTAAGTAAAATAAAGCTTTCAGATAATCCAAAGTATAAAGAAGCAGGAATATATAGTAAGAAAGGTTGGCTTTTTGTCCTTTAAGCTTAATGAGCATTGCTTAACACAATTCTATTTGGGTGTACTTGCTAAATTTCAATAAGAAATAGAAACTGACAAGAGATATCCATCAAAATTGCATAATAAAACACATATAACATCCTACAGCATTTCCAGAATTCATAGGAAAAATTATAATTAAAAGCCATAACATTTTATTTTTGTCACTGTTGTTACTTAGTGTTAATTATCCTACCATTATATAGACTGGAGATTACTGACTACAACTACAATATGAAAAAGGATAGCATTAATTATTTTCTCTTCTTTAATTAATCACATTAGTCTTATTGACTTCAATGGTCCATAAATAATTAGAATTAAGTGACGGAAAATTGAAAGAGAGGAATAAAATAAATTTCAATGAATTCTGTGTAAATTAATGTCAGTTGTGTTATATAATTATCTGATTTTTATTCACCATGATACGAGTCAAGATAAGGAAAAAAATAGCCTTAGGAATCAAAAAGAGGAAAAAAAAAACTTGTAGTATACTTTCCTAGTTTTCAAGGACTTTATGAACTAACGTGAAATCATATTCTACTCATTACAATAATATTTTTAGTTACTATAGTCCATTGAAGGATTTATTATTTTACCTGAAAGTCTTAAAATTCATTTAATGTCTTTAAAAGACAATAAAACATAAAATAATGTTTATTAGGATAGACAACTCTTAAAACACCAAGACAACATTTCAAATTTTCAAGAAAACATGTTATATCTATTTTAGAGTATTTATTTCATACAATATGTTTTTAAAAGAACTTAAATTTGGTATTAGACAGACTGCAAAAATTATATCTAGGTACATTTTCCTATAATCACAATAAAAAATTAAACAACAATGTGATATCTATATGTTTTATACAGGAAGATTATTAAAAGTAACCAGGTAATGCATATGAAAATATAGACATATTTTTGCTCAGGAAGTAGCCATTCCCTAAAAATTCTAAATATTAACAAGAAAGATACTTCCTTTTTTTAAATATCGTTTTAGTCTCATTTTGATCTCCCTTTTGGTCTCATTTTGATCTCCCTATTGTTCTCATTTTGTAGTTCAGGCTGGCTCTGAACTCACTTTGTAGCCCAAGCCAGCCTCTAACTCACAGCAATCCTCCTGCCTCTGCCTCCTGAGTGCTGGGATTAAAGGCACAAGCTACCATGCCTGTCAAGAAAGATACTTCCAATAAGCATTTTATGAGGAGCAGTCAAGGAATTTAACCAAAAATATCAACAAGAACAAAAAAAAATAGAAATAATAAAACATCTAAATAAGACATAAACCCAGAACTCCAGATCACAAAAGGCAGATACTGGGAGCAATGTGACGGATCAACATAAACTTACCTATCTGGACTCCCTAAGAGGATCTGGAAAAAATGAAAGCAGAAATAATTTCTTAGACAACAACAGAGATAGTGTCCATAGTGAAAAATATGATAAATTGAGTAAATAAATAAATAGTACTATATGAACTCCCTAATGTACAAAGACTTCATACATTACCCGTGTTGATGAGCTCTCTCCTTGAGTTAATCCTAACATCCTTCAAAAGACTGAAACTTTAGCAATTAGACTAATGCAAGAATTGCCTGTCAACTAGTGGTTCCCTTTAAACGTAAGTTCAAATTAAGCCAGAGTGTTAAAGGTGCAGTACATTGGTAGACCTGATGGCCCACGCAGGACCTGAGACAGTGCAGTGAAGTAACCAGGCTGCCCAGAGTTTGCATTAAACTTACTTTTCCTTTAACTTTTGAAACGAAAACAACAATTTATCTACTCGGTAAGGCTGTTATGTGGATTAAAATAGATTTTGCTCTTAAAATGTTAAACAAAGGATCTGGTAGGTAAGGAATAACAACTTCTTCCTACTTTTGAGGAGAATACAGGAAGTGAACAACACACAGCCCAGAGCACTCTTCAGTGCTGATATTTGTCAGGGTTTTTATTACTCAGCTTTTTAACTGATTTTAATAAAGTCTTTTAACCTATAACTAAGCTAATTTTGGTGATGTGTTTCAAAAATATGGTAGTGTTGACTAAAAGTGACATAATCAAATATATTTTTAAATTTTTAAAAATTTACTAGATATATATTTGCAATCCATGAGCATAATAGCATAAATGTACATTTATATTTTGGAAATATTTACTTAACTATAAAAATGCTTCATTTATATTAACATGAAGGATGCTGGAAAATGCAATGGAACTATTTCTTTTGCCCTTTTCTTATTATTCATAAATGTAATTTGGATTTCTTTGTACATTATTTTCACTTTGTTAAATAACCAAAATGCTTGTCAGCAACTGGCACAGTCATTCGAAAAATATCTTTTATTTATAGCAGTGCGGTGGCAAACAAGTGTGCCTTCCTGCCACAATGGATTCCTTCTACCTGATAAGTCTCTTAAAATGACTCTTGCTTTCTTATCTTTATGCTAATATTTTTGTGTATATATAATAGCCTCAGTTTGGGAGATTTTATATAACCTTATCAACTCATGGTTTCAATGAAGGTGACCTTTAAAATACATAAGTTTCCATAATAGGAAGTACAATCTTAAGAAGAGAACTGCATCTACATGAACTGGGGCTTCCTAAGGACATGCAAATCAGCATGTTGCATTTGTGTAGGGCCTCTAAAATGCAAGGAAACAGGAATGTGAATTAATTAAATACCATTTCTTATGCTATGCCCACATAAATAATTAAACTTACCAATATAATTGTTCTCAAACTCTAGCAACCTGATTAACTATACTTCTAACTGTTGTACATCCTTTACACAATGCTATAAATTTGCACCATACATTATTTATAATTTTGTACTTCAACATTGTTTAAATGTAACTATTAAAATGAACCCTGAAGATTATCAGTGAAGCATAAGGAAATAAAAACTGTACATTGTCATTTTAAATATAGGGAGCCTGGATCATTAAATTTTTATTGTGGAGTTCAATGCATAATGAACTTTTAAAAACAACTGTATTTTTAATAAAGTGAAAAATACATCTACCACCTCAGCCATAATTACAGCACTATATTCAATGGTCTCTCTTTGAAATTCATATTTCATGTCAGACTTGTCATCATTCACTATATTATTGCTGAAGTAAGACTCCAAAATTCTATATGATTGCTGTAATCATTTTTCCAATTTCAAAATATAGAATATTCATAATAACAGTTCATAGTTTAATATTTTTCACAAATTTCTAAGTGAAGTAGTAAAATCCACTCTAGTTTGTTATCAAAATATTGCAACCTCTTGCTCCTTGTGATATAACCATATGAATTTGTCTTCTCAGGGAGTTGAGTGAATGAGGGGATTTTAGGACACTCAAAAGCCTTTCACTGGTGTGGCTGGGAGTGGTCCATACCACAGCTGGTATATCTCACTGGCTGAAATTCAGCCCTTTGCTTCAATCTTACTTCAAGAATCTGAGAAATGCTGAATAAGCAACAGCTTTCTTTCCTCCTATTGAGAACATGCTAGAAATTCATAAGGGACAAAATAGATAGTTAAAGAACAATAAAATTCTGTGGCTTCTGAAAATCTATATGTTATACACTAACAAGATAAGTGAAATTATTCTACAAAATTTTATATTTTTACAAAACAAATACGAATAAAATGATTCATTCTATAAAGGCATCAAGGACACTTATTCATTTCAAAGCAGATTCTAGACTCAATCCAGTTGCCTGTTATATGGATAGAGATTTGTTGAAAATGATAAAAGGGAAGAATGTTTAGAAAGATTAAAAATGTCTTAAATTTTCAGCATCTGTGAATGTGTTCCAAACCTTTATGAAGTCATAGTCAGAAATCTAACTCAATGGACATAACCTGTCATGAGAGGTGATAAGTTCTGTGAAATAATACATTAATACTTCTGTTTTCAATCAGTCTGGTTCATGAATAGAACTGTTCTGCAAAATTTTGGTTTCTTTTGTGAATTCTGCGTGGAGAACTCAGCCATGATCCTCTTCCCCTAGAATCATGCAGCGAAGTGAGTTGAAGAACCGAGTGACCACTGCAGCTACACAAAACCTCAAGACAAATTCTTTCTATTCTGAATAAGTAATATGATTTTCAGAGTAAAACTGATATTAGATAATCACATTGGATAGGATATTTCTGACAGGAGTAGCAGATAAAAATGTATGGTGAGAAAATTTCAGAGAATAGTCAGAAAGAAACAATATAGGATTTCCTTTTTTAAAAAATGACATTTTGATTGATTCCTCTGGCAGCAGGTTGAGATTGTACAGGAAAGGGATTAAGAAGAACAGCTTCTGGGCCAGGAATTTAGCTCAGTGGTTCCAGTGCCTGTCTTGCAAGCTCAAGGGCCTGGGTTCGATCCTTAGAAACCACGTATAATACTGGACATGGAGACTCACGCCCAGCAACAATCTGTACCACATACCACAGTGCTAAGCGTGGTGGTTCATGCCTGTAATCCCAGCACCTGAGAGGCAGAAGCAGGAGGATTGCTGTGATGTGAGTTTGAGGCTGAGCTCAGGGCCAGCCTGAACTACAAAGTGAGACCCTGTCTCAAAAAATAAAAGTGCAGTTTCTTTCCACAGGCTCTGTAAGATCCAGTGAAGCTGCTATCATCAAGCGTAAAAGGTACAAGTGAGTTTTAGCAGCTATATTGGGTCTTGGAAACTCAAGCTTTGATACAATAGAGGAGTGTAGGATGAGTTCTGTGTTTCTGAATTGAATGTTCATGAAAAGAAAATCCACAGAAAATCTTGACAAAATACAATTTTTCTTTTGAAATTACCTATCCTTTCCAAAAAAACTTGATGAAGTAATTTCTTATGCTACGCTTTCCATGAGTAAGTTGGAGTCTAATAATTGGATCCATATTTTCAGGCTGCTTGCCTGTTGGTGGTTAGCTGACTCCAAGGAGGCTCATCATGGTAGAAAGGCTGAGTGGAGGAAAGGTACTCACCTCCGGACAACCAGACAGCAGATAAGGAGAGAGAGAAACCTGGAAATGAGGGGCTGAGAAAGCATGGAACATCAAAGCCACACTCTTTCTCCTGCTTTCTCCAATTAGGCCACACCTACTAATCAGCCTATTTAGCTAATGAACTCAGTAATGGCTTAGCCCACCCATAGGATTAATATCTTCAGAATGTAATCTCTTTTCAAAGCTTCATCTCTGAACACTGGTGGGCATTGGAAATCAGTCCTATTACATGAGTCTTTGGGGGATATTTCATATTTAAATCATTGTACCTATTAATATGTACAATTAATAGACATTTTTAAATTCTTTTATTGTTCTGTGACAAAATATCTGACCCTCAAAAGTAGAGGTGGAAAAGTTTATTTCAGTGCATGTCTGTAGTGGCTTTTGTCCAAGGCAGCTAACCCCAAGGAAGTGCACAGGGTCATGATAAAAGAAGAACAGTATATTGCAGGACAGTAAGAAAATAGCAGCTTTCTTTCTTTCTATCCCTTTATATCACATCCAGGCTGCAAGCTTGTTGGTTGGTGTCACCCACACTCAGGCTTCCCATTACATCCAGTACTATGCTAAACCAGTTAGTGGACTAATCCTATTACTAGACCCTGGACCCACATTTCCACACCCTAGATCCAGCCACCTCCAAAAAGTCCCACCTATGAGTTCATGAGCCTTTTGTAGAACATCAGATGCAATATATAGCAAAAATTTTTAAAAAATAGAAAAAGAAGTTGAAGGGGGAAAATATTTAAAGAAAGAGAGAGACATTTTTTGATTAATGTCAGAACATTTCCCATTGGAAATGGCAAGTCAAAACTACATGATGAAAAAAATATTAAAAATTCCATGAAGATAATTTTAATAAGACCATTATTAAAATAGTTAGAATATAGAAAGTGAAAGAGTAATTAAAACATCACCTAAAATCTGAAGGCCCAGTCTTGCAGTGTTACATCCAAGTTATAGGAAGTCATTACATCTGCATTTATTGTTAGTCTCTTCTTTGCTCATATTTCCAAAATACAAAACTGTTTACCATTCTCTACATATAATATAATATAACTGTATTAATGCTGTACCCTTCAACTAGAATATCTTCACATGATTCCATGGCTAGCTAACTCTGATTTATTACTTATCACCTCTAATTCAGTTTCTTTATATTTTTCTCATCACACTGTTTTTGTAAGAATATGTTCATGATGTCTGTTTCCTCTGCTTCCTATGAACAGCTTGATAGTCACTAGCACAATCCCTGGAAATGCTAATAGATGAAAAAATAAGCAATGAATGAATAAATGATACAACACTGAAGTACTTGAAAGGATTCATGTATGGGAGGGAAATGAGTCTTAGAAATAATGGAGGTAACACGTAAGGAACAGAAGAAGTCACAGACCTCTAACACTAAACAAGTTAGATGAATGCATGTATTGAAAATAAGCTATAGAAGAATTCATAGAAAATGTCATATGCTAGAATTTAAGTTTAAATTAAATGAAATTTCAGTTTATTATAAGCTACTGGTGTGTCCATAAAACAGGTTGTGGTAGAGAAAAGAAATGATGAATTTGATGTCTTCAGAGATAAATGACATTTTGGCACTGGTAAGACTATCTTTCATGTTCAAACAAATTATGTTAATGGCTATGGTAAAGAAAAATGTAAGAGTTTTCACCATTGCTCTATGAAGAGAGAGGATTAAAGCTAAAGAAAATTGCTTGGAAACTGTTAGTGCATGTGAGAGGTCATACAGGTTTGAACTGATGTGATAAAGAAAAGATTTAATTTTTTCTGCCCTTACCCACTTACTAAGAATTATTTACCTTGGTAGGATACAGGAGGACAGAGGACCTGCGATGTACCCATACTGGAGAAGGTGATTACTGCTGTGATCTGAACGTGTACCCCTCAAAGTTTATGTGTTGAAACTTAACTAAGTACTTCCCACTAGAACTCACCTCTCAAGGTCCCATTGCCTCTTTGTAGTCCCAGCTTGGGCTCCAACCATTTATTACATGGGTTTTGGAGAAGATTCAACATCTGTACCATAGCATAAGTCCTTCATTAAATACCTTCTGCTTTGTTCTTACTTTTAATATTCTTCTTCAGACAGGTCCTTCCATATCTCCCCACCTATAACCTCAAGTTATTTTTTCAAATGATTAGAAAACCACTGAATTCATGCACAGAAGTACCCTATATTTTCGGAAGTAGTTAGCTTCCCCAGCACAGGGGAAGCCATTAACCATTAAAGGGATGGAGTTGATGAAAAAAGACAGCAGCTCTCTTCCATCAGTGGGGCAGTTCCTATGCACAATCTACTTTTCTCTTCCTAGGGTCTAGGTTGAGAATATCTACTGAATTCTGTCAAAATTTATTTGCAGAATATGCTGCATGCAATAGCTGAAGAATGACAAAAGCATTTAAGCTGATAAACTTGGATCCTATCCTAAATCTCTGATACATAAAAGAGAAAAATGAGTCACAAAGATACCATATAACATGAAAATCACTGGCAGATTCCAGGAACAAGTCAGGGTCCTTTTCATTATAAGAAATAGAAAAATTAATTTACAAAAGGTAAATATATAAAGAAAATATATTTAGTAAACAACTGTTGTCTTTACAATGGATTTCATCTTTTATAAAACACAGGGAATTCTCACCTGTTTAAGTCATGTATAAAAAAATACATGCTATCTTGTCAGTTAGTCCAAAACCAGTATCTACTATATCCTTTCTGATATGAAATTATAACCCAATCCATACTTTTTCATGTGGCTGTGTTTAACTCAACAGATACTTTTACAGCTTTTGAAATGTCATTGGCAAGAAATTCTAAGATCAGAGATGTTGTATGGATCATGCTTTGTGAACTACAATTGAAAAGTTAAGTTAGGAAAGGAGAATAATTTGGTCTTCCAAGTTGGACAATCAATCAAGTTAGGGAGGGCGGGGGCCTCATGGAGAATTTGTTAAAGCAGTTGTCTTGGGAGGCTCTTGAAAACTTGGAAAATATATATTTTTAACCTAATTGAAGAATCTAGTAGAAGACAGGAAATTTATAAATATGTTAGTTTTTAGAATATATCATTAGATTTTACTTAAATTCATTTTTAAAAAAAATTTGAAGCAATTTCCACAAAGAATGATGAGTCATTCATACTCAAATGGATGTACCTTTAGAACATACTCATAAGTAAAATAAATAGGTCACAGATGTGTAAATACAATATATTTTCTCTGATATGAGAAACTAAAAATGTAAATGAGTCCTAGAATGTATACTAGATATTGTAAAATAGAAACTATCCAAAGGAAAATGAGGTAGGGGTAAGTAACAAGAGTAAAGGAAAATCTTTGATGATAATAAAAAAAGGAAATAAAGCTTATGTGTATAGGGGGGTAGGTAGGGGAATGGGAAAAAAGGAGAATCAAGTAATGTCATATAATGGTATAAATCATCAATGCTGAGTATGATCATGATATGTACATATAGTGTACCTATTTCACAAGAAAATATTTTAAGCAATTCAAGATAGTTTACTATGCTTCAATGGGAAATTTTCATTTTACTTTGCAAATACTAGTTATTCAAAAACTGTAGGAGTAAGTAGCTGATCGCCAATGAGAGAACAGAATAATTATACATTAATTTTAACTTATTTGAAGCATATTTATTCTCTACTCACATTGAAATATTTTAAAATCTCTTTTATGATACAGATATTTTAAGGAGAATATCTGTTACAAATGACTTTTTAAAAGAAATTTATTTATGAATTGCAAAGAACAATGTTGTCTCCTTACAATGAATTCATATTTTTTTACAGTTTATTGTCTCTATGAAAACCAGAAAGAGTGTACATTTTATTGTCACATCCTAGATTAAAATCCAATCTGTGTCTCCTTGTAGAAAATTAGGGTTCCCAAGGGAATACTGCAGTTGATTCTTAGAATGTTAGAAGCCTAGAGCAGCCTAAGTGTTCAGCATAGCAGAACTGCATTTTTCTTCTAAAACACTGATGAAAATCTCATATGAGGTGAAAGCTCCTTTGTTGCTTGTAGACTTCTGCTTAGATAAAATATGATATCTCTTGCATAAAAGTCAAATATTTAGGAGAAGGTATTGAGCATACGAATTAGGTTTAGAACTTTAAAATGGAAGTTGTCAGGTGAAATTAAAGCAGCACTATTTCTCACTTGTGTCTCACATAAAGCTCTTTCTGGGTGATAATCTTTCTGAAATGATGGAACAGTATTCTATTCCATTCCTCAGCCAAGATTCCTCTTGTCACATAATGTAGAACATGGGCACTCCAATTTCCACCTCATTTTAATGGGCAGCTATATACAGAAATGAGCAAAACTGATGACTTTCTTTGAGATCTTTGGGTAAGTCAAGGGATAGACATATTTTCAAATGACTCCAATGCAACATGTTCAGAGTGCTCAGTCTTCAAGAATCGGTGTGGAGGGCTCTAAAGTGACAGCACTGCTCAAAACAGGGATACACACACACTAATCTCTGGTGACATCACGTGCTATTATTTACATAACTTGCTTGCTACCATCCTTGTCTCCTGCCCAGCACTAGAAAGATGGCTTGATTAAGTTAAAACAAATCACTCTCTCATACAGACATTGTTTAAGATGATAAATGAGATGGGCTTGGATAGATTGTACTTTATAGTTTTAACCAGTTCAAACTCTTTATGGAACTTGATTATTTGCATTAATACTTAATGGGAATAAAGATCTTAAAGGAAGGAAGGGAAAATATAAGAAGCCACGTAAGATACAATACTTTGTACTGATCTATTTTGATTTTTTGCTACCAAACATAAATATATCATCAAATACTCATCCAGCTTCCTGGAATAAAGAATAATCTTTCTACTTAACCATTTTATTCAATAATTAGTATTTCAAGCTCCCAGATTTAGAACTTTGTGTCACATCTTTTTTTCATAAGGCTCTGTCTTTCTTTTTTAAATATCATTATCTTCAACAGGAAACATAGGGAGTATTATATATTAGCCCACTTATTTCATCCCTTGTATTTGAAGAAATAGTTTTCTACTTTTATCTTCTTGAACTAGATTCAATCAGACTTTAAACAATTATTAAACTAATTAAATCAAGATACCAATGTTTTTATTCTTGCTTATTATTTCTAAATTAGTATGTTTTTGTCTGATGGCACATACAGTTTATTTCCTGCATTTTTTACATAGCAATGTAAAACATAATTCTGGGTACATAGCAAACTAAAGCTATTTGTCTCCTAACGTTTTTGAATTGTTCACAGGAACTGTATAGCTGAATAAATAAATATTCGATGTATGTTCTTATGCTTTTGAGGGTAACGGAACCTTGGACCAGTAGGATGAGTGCACAGAGTCACCACACAGACTCTGGGGAGCGTTTCGGAGAACACTTCTGCTTTTATTGCAAGATATACACCTTTGTATAGTAACCGGCAGGGGGCGAAACCATACAGGTCAAGTTGGTTGCGGACTGGTTGAAGGATGCAGAGAGGCTGGCAGTGGTGCACTGGTTGTGTGATTTTGGCAGAAGGAGGAGTCACAATAAGCGAGCAGGGCTGAATTCCAGCCCAGCCAATCCTGGCTTTTGTCTTCAAATGTATTAATGTAGGAGCTAACAATGATACAGTTAGTTGTCATTAAGAACTTCAGAGAAAATCTTGCATTTCTGAAAGCAAGATAAATGATCTAAAAAGTCTGAAAAAATCAAATTAAAACGTTTTTTAAATTTGAATCTTTATTGGTGTCTCTATATAATGTAACAACAAGCTTTTTAATACAACTACATGAAAAAATGAAAATGGATATGAAAAATATAATTTTAAGTGAGACTTCAAAACCCCACTATCATAAATAGATCAACGACAACAAATCAATAAAGAGAGAACTCTACCAAGCTTCTGACCAGTGGACTTGATAGATATCTAGAAAGTATAGCACCCTATGAAATCAGAATACACATTCTTTTTAGCTGCACATGGGACATTCTCCAAAATAGACTGCATGTTATCTCAAAGACTATGCTTAAGTAAATAGAAAGAAATTCAAAATATCCCATGCATATTATGAGACTGTAGTGTAATGAAATTGGAACTCTGTCAAAAAAACCCCACAGGACTACATGAATATAAAAAATAAATCACAGCCTTCTGGACAATTGATGAGTCATAGATGAAATTGAAGAAGAACTTAGAGAATTTCTATAACTAAACAATAATTACAGTATAACATACCAGAACTTGTAGGACTCATGAAAGCAGTCCTACAAGGGAAATTTATGGAGGAGAATTCTTGCTTTACATACTTTCTTTGCAGAGTGCTAATGCAGTTTTTCCAAGAAAACGTCAGAAGTCAGTGCAAGTGAATCTCTGAAAACAAAATAACCATGCCTCTACATACATGCTTGAAAAAGTACTAGAGATTTTATGAAAATAGAAACACAAGCTAATCAAAAATAAAACTTGAAATTATCCCTAAAAATATATTGTATATTGCTCAAATCAGTTGGAGAACTCACTACCTACTAGTACCTTAGATTAAAATTTATATAAGGATATGGAAAGTGATATTTTGGAAACTTTTATTATTACCTATATATTATATTTTAGTGCTCATTAAATCTTAAAACAGTACATCATGCTTTTTGGTCATTTAATCTGTTTATTGAATGAATGAATGAATGAATGAATGAATAACTATAAGTATGAAGGATACATCAAACAATAAAACACTAACTTTCATTTAATCTTTTCCAGGAAAAATATACAAACATTGCATAATTCACCTTCACTATATTGGCAAATTCCTACATATCAAATATCAATATTCCCAGATGTGCTGGGCACACATGTAACCCCAGTCCTAGGGATGGTGAGGCAGGAGGATCACCACAAGTTCTAATCCAGCCTGGAATGTGTAGGGAGTTCAAGACTATCCTGAACTGCACAGTGAGACCTTGCTTCAGAAAACCTAAAACATAAACAAATAAAATATCAATATTTTATAAATACAAATGTCATGCATATTGATGAAGGAAGAATGAGATAATCAAGTGAAAATGAAATTTATACTTTTTATTCCATTGTATAAAGCAATAATATTTTAATATTTGCAATATGGAAAAATTGAATTTCTCAAAACTAAACTATAATTTTTTTTTTTTTTTTTTTTAGGTTTTTTGAGACAGGGTCTTGCTTTGTGGTTCAGGCTGGCCCTGAGCTCAGCCTCCAACTCACATCACAATCCTCCTGCCTCTGCCTCCCGAGTGCTGGGATTACAGGCGTGAGCCACCACGCCCAGCACTGTGGTGTGTGGTACTGGTTGCTGCTCGGTGTGGGTCTCCACACCCAGTATTGTTATGTGGTTACCAGGGAATCGAACCCGGGTGCTTGCGCTTGCGCTTGCGCTTGCAAGACAGGCGCCGGAACCACTGAGCTAACTCCCCGGCCCTAAACTATAAATTTTAACAGGAGAAGGTAAATAGGAAGGGTTCTAGAATTTTCTAATATGTTCAAAGTTGCTTCCTACATACATTAAAATTTTCCGTTTTATTATAGAAATAAGTTTGGAAAACAATGATGATGAAATATCGAACACAAACTGGTTTGTCACTACCTTATATAAGAGATACCAAAGTCATACTTAATTGAATTAGTTGATAATAATTTAAAAGTGTAGAATGTTATTACATTGAACTTCACTTAAATAGACTTTACAAAACCCTTTGCTCTATAAAATATTTACTAAAAGTCTTATGATTGTAAACTTTGTAAATTACCTACCTGATGTATATTCTATATCTTGAATGTGAAAAGATCATAAGCATTTTCTAATTAAATTAGAAAATAAGTAAAACATAGGAATAGACATTTAACTGAATATACTATGTCAAAGGCATCTATGTATATATATGAGAATGTAAATAAGAATATATATATGAATGAATGTAAGAATATGTACATAAGTGAATGTAAGAATATATATAAATGAATATAAGAATATATATTTATTCATATATGAATGAATGTAAGAATATATATTCATATATATATATATATTCTTCAGAGAAACACATTTTGAAAGAAAAATGTAAGTTATTATATACTTAACAAAATTACTACAAAAGTGATAACTCCAAATGCAATGAAAAGAAATCTACAATGCTGGTAACTGTAAAATATGATTACTCTGGATAATTGTTAGTTTCTATTAAACAAAAATAAGATATAAAAATTCCCTTCTTGGGCATTTACCCTGGAGGAATGAAATTTATATTCACACAGAAATACCTGAAGATTACTACTCAGGTGTCGGGAACTTCAGATAATATACTCAGATTTAGGACTTAGTTACTTGGACTTGGATTTAAGGATGTCTGCCCTGTCCTACAGGATCAACTATTGGGATTATTTTGAACATCTGCCCCACTCTGCAGAATTTTAAACTGCATGGATTACTGCACTAGGATTACCGGCTTTAAAACTTACTGAGACTTACTTACTGGGATTTAAGAATGTCTGCCCTGCCCTATGTAATCTACAACTGTAGGGATTATTGTGGAACTGCCTTGTTTTACGCACGCTAGGATTATGGCTGTGAAGGCTTGGTACCAAATAAAGGTGTAGCAAGCTCAAGGGATTGGCCCTTTCTGCTTGTGCTGTATTTGGCCTTTGGCTGCTGCTGCTTAGAGTGGCAAGTGTTCAGCCCAGGCTCAGTCTTTTCTTCAAGATTCCTATTTTGTTCTTTACTGACTATTAATCCTTTTGCTGTGGGACTCACGGAGGACTGGAGCTTCCCACAAGCACCCACTTATCCTGTCACCCACACTCAGCAATGAAAAGAAGCATTAAGATGTATCTAATTGATATGTACCTAATGTATCTAATTGATACATGTATCTAATGTATCTAAATGTATCTAATTGATACATTTTAAAAATCTGGGGTAAATTTCAGTACAGTTATGTTAAATGGGAACATTTAGTTTTCAATGGGTACATGTGGTTTGATTTCAGTTTTACAATATTATCAAAATAATCTCAATTACTGAAATTACTTGTTGCTATGGATTACATTAGTATGCATGGGAATGAATATAGTTAGATAAAACAATGAAAGCTTCCAGTGATAGGGCAATCTGCAACTCAATACAAAGATATTTGTAAACTCCACATTTGACAAAATTTCAAAGAGGTATGCTTTCCTCTCAGAATAGTCAGTAAATTTACACTTGGGAAGGAAACATGAATAAATTCTGTGGATTTTACCAAGGTGAACTTCCCAGTTTAAATATTATGCTATAAGTACAGAAAATGTTTACATTGGTGGAGGCTGGTCCCCATACACGGAATCTCCCTCTATAGGTACACTTACATTAAGAAGAAAATCAAAAAACAAGCGAAAAGTCACTGAGATGATCTTAAGATTCTATACAAAATGCAAATATTTTATCTTTTCTTAATTGCTGAAAGTGCCCAGCAGACAGTAGATATTCAACCAAAGCAAAATTTAAGTTAATTTAAAAACATTATAAAAATTAAAAGTGGATAATATAATACTGCTGTATTTTGCGTTCAATTTCACAGTGACCACGTTCAATATTGTTTTCATTTTTATTCCTCATTCTAAACTTGCAATGGATAGGCAACCAATGCAAGGTATTTTTGGCAAATCGACATGCTACAGTTGGAAAATATATATTCTTAGCTCTCCACTTTTTAGGGCAATCAAGTTCCAACATGTTAATGTCTAAATTGGGTTTTATTTACACAAAAGAAGTGCAGTAGTGGAGGAAAACCTTGATTATGTTAACACTGAGTTTCCTCAAATCTTTCATGCTGTCTAATTTTCAAAGTTAGATGTGATATTGATTTGTGCACCTTGTTAAATGAAAACTTACTGCTAGAAACATTTATTTTTATTTTGGGAACCCTTTTAAGATAAGAAAATTGGGCTTCATTTTATCTTAATTTACTTGATGAAAGCTTTCTCATCTGTCTCGAATCCTATGCCCTCCTCACCTTCTTTTCAGTCCTTAATAGAGAAGATCTTACTTCAGGCACAGAGGAATCATTGCAAAACTAAGTACAGTGGGCAGCTACCCATCAAGTGATACATGAAAAAGTATATAAAGTCTTTGTACTTCAGTCAAATCAGTGAAACTATCTTTTATACTTAACCTTTTAGTGAGATCAGAATCTCATTTTATTAGCAATAGAAAAGAGTACCAGGTGCATTTATTAATATGCTCAATCCAGACCCAAAAGTAGTACCAGACCCAAAACAATGGCTCACAAATGACTAGACTTTATTTTTGAATGAATTAAATACAACAAATGCTGTCTGAATCCATATTTTCAAAGCGGCCATACTCCCAATAGTGTTGCATAGATTCAGTGCAATCACAATCAAAATACCAATAGCATATTTCACAGAAAAAACAATCCCCAAATTCATATAGAACCAAATGAGACGCATCATAACAAAAGCAAAAATCTACTTGTCCTTAATTTTTTCAATAATGTTCCTTCCAAGTCTTTAACCACATAATCAAACCATTGCTCTAGTCTATGAATAAATAAATAATCAATTATTTGGTCATTTATCCTTCTAAGGAAAGTGGGGCACCCAAATGCACTTACTGGGACAATTACCTTGTACTGCTGTCTTTTAGGGAAACCCCAGAAATAATCTACAAGGCTGCTGCTGTCCACTTTCAAAGAGTGCCACATATTAACAGATCTAGCCACAAAGCAGGGGCCAGTCCTTTTTTTCCAACTGTTCATAGGGTACTCTCCTCAAGGTCATACGTATGGACTAAGACAGTAAAGGTAGTTTAATGAGAGTGGAGAAAATAAGCCTTTGAGTCTCCTCTCCATAAAAATTGCTTGTGCCTTCAGAGCTGTTCAAACATGATCTTCAACAGTTCCCTTCAGTTGGTCAGTGCTACTCTCCTTCTCAGCTTTTATAGTTGATGAGTTAAATAGCATGAAGTGCGTTGCAGGTAACTGACTCCACATGATAGATTTGAGAGCCCACAAGAATGTGTTCACATTAATTAGGTCCAGTAGTAGAGCAAGAGTTAGTTCTTAACATGGAGTAATCTGTAGAGAACTACATGGTGTTACTCCAAAATACTAACACCATTACACTTCACATATTGAAATCTGCCAAGGGCAGGCCTGCCTGCTACTGACACTTCAGGTATCTCTGCACTGGCTAGATTATACAGATCAATCGGCAAAGCAGGTTGCATGGCAGCTTGGACCTATTGTAGAATCTTTTCTTTTGTTTTGGGGCCAGTTCAAGATTATCAGCTATTTGTACCACTTGATTAATAGACTAGAATAGCAGACCCAAATATAATTTCCTTCCAAAATACAAATAAGACCAGTAGATATTATTCTTCTTTTTAAATTTTATGAAGTGGCACATGCATCAATTCATCTTCACATTCCAAACACATTATAGCTTGCAGAATATCACTAGGATCCTAGTAACTTCACTGAGGTACAAGGACCCTGGGCTTGTTTCCTACTCTCTGATACACAAATATCAAATAAAAAAATATGCTAAGTTATTACCTCTGGCTCACTGGGTCAAGTCAGTATCAGAACATCAATGGGATGGTGTAGTGTAATATCGTGTGAACTAACAGCAAGAATGGAGAGTTAATGTACTGATACAGTAGGCATTTAAAAGTAATGCTGGCCTTGACAGCTGAAGCACACTTGCTCTTGATGAACAGGATGAGAACAAGCCATGTCTTAACATTCATAGCTGCTTACCAAGAACCAGAGGATATACTAAATGCTTAAGCAACTAAACTACATGTAGTACAGCAGTTGCAGTTAGAATTATTACCAGGTTTGGTTTGTAGTAATCCAGTCATTTTCCAAGATCTATCTGTTGTTTGCACAGGCCAGATGGCAGAACTGAATGGAACACGGTGGGAATCACTACAAAATCATCTCAAATATATGGAGATAGCATTAGTCTTTTGATCTCTTTATCGGTATGGTAGACTTTTTTTTTTTTTAGGTTTTTTGAGACAGGGTCTCGCTTTTTGTGGTTCAGGCTGGCCCTGAGCTCAGCCTCAAACTCACATCACAATCCTCCTGCCTCTGCCTCCCGAGTGCTGGGATTACAGGCGTGAGCCACCATGCCTGGCACTGTAGTATGTGGTACTGGTTGCTGCTGGGTGTGGGTCTCCACACCCAGTATTGTTATGTGGTTACCGGGGAATCAAACTCGGGCCCTTGCGCTTGCAAGCAGGCGCCGGAACCACTGAGCTAACTCCCCGGCCCATGGTATACTTTTTATTAGCAATTTTGAACACAGAGGTAGTTCTAGCAGCTTTTGTGTAACCTATCATACCTTACTCTGCAGAATGGGGAACAATGTAAAGATTCTGTCAGAGGTTGTGTCTGATCTGATCTTAAATTCTGAAACCAGAGGAAAAAAAAAAACACAGGATTCTCTCAGAGAAACACTATAAGAGGGAAAAGAACTTAAACTCCATCAACCAAGTGATTTCCGCAGCCCTTACTCCAACTTGCATAAGCCACAGTGACATTTTGAATCCTAGAACCAACATCAATTTACAGTCAGGACATTTGAACAACTAATTATTTCTTTTTTTCTGGTGCAGTTATCTTGATAAAAAATATATGAGTCTCTTCAATGAGGACAAAGAAAGATTAAATTGTTGGTAGTGTCCCAGAGTCTTTCTCCCAGGTGACCTGACCTTTCTTTCACTTAACAGGTTCTTGGTACATGAAAACATTTAAGTCTAGAGTTGATTGAGTGGCCTTGTTATCCCAGTTCTGTAATTCTTCTGTTAGCCAAGCAAGATTTTATTAGAATTTCTATTTTATTTCTAGAAGCACCATAATCTATTGGAGAAAAATAACCCGTATCTGAATAAGTCATATGATATTTCTCATTACCCTGACTCTGTCATAGATGACATTAATCACACATGATTTTGCTGTTAACTGTCGTCATTTGACACTGCCACCTATGTGGTCATTAGTGTCATTGTCTTTAGGTTTCCTAGTTCAACCACTGCAGTTCCCACTGCAGAATCCAGCTGTCAAATAGGAGGAATCACAGATATTCCATGGCTACTGCCAAAAATTTACTTCTCCCATTAATGGTAAAAGATAGTTTCTCCTAATACAATCCTTTCTCATTTTCTAGCACCATATCTGTATCTACTTCCATGTGTGTTCCGAGTTTAATTTGAAACTCCAGTAGTTATTTTGTGGTACAGCACACCTCCTCCTGGGTAAGAGTCTGGCCTTAGGCTCTAGTTACAGACCTAAAAGAAAGCAGAAATTGTGCATGGAAATCCTGAGAACACTTTACTATCTGGTACTGCAATAAGGGAAGTTGTTGTTTAATGTTCCTGTTCATTTAGTTACAAAGAATTCTAATAGTTTGATGATCTTAGAGAAAAAGTTGGAAATATTAAACCTCTCTTAGCTAAAGATAAAGAAAAGGATAGGTGTGGGAAGGAGTTTATCTACTTGAGATGATCCTTAAGACACAGGCTAGTGACCAGGTGTTAGAGAGTGTACATGGTGAAGAAGAATGAAGAAGCACACACAGAGACCAGAGTGAGGAGTGATCTTGCCAGACAAGGTTGTGTGTCCAGCTCAGCTGGCAGGGTAATGAATTGCATCAGGCTTGAGGCTTATCTTACACAAGCTTACAAAGGTAAGAAGTAGCATTTGACTGCCTTTCCCAATACAAATATATGCCAAACCACTCAACTGAATCATCCAAATCTTACCAAAGATGATATTAAAATTAATATAAATAGTTAAGAAAAAATTAAAGCAGTTAAGCATATCATAAAATTTTATCATCAAAAATAGTCAATAGAAATTAAATAGGTAAGTAAATACACACATATTTCATCATCTAAAAATATGGGCAAATATGAGGGTCTGTCCAAGTTATAAAGGATACTAGATCTCTGTCACTTAACATATACAAAAAATATCAAAATGAGTCAAATATAAGACTTAAAACTATAAAATTAGTAGAAGAAAATATGAAGGCTCAAGTTCCAAGATGCTTATCTGTTCTACATTTCATTAAATCAGTCTCTTTTGCTCTCTTGCTCTCTGCTTCTCTTTTCCTCTTTCTCATATGCATTCATACACATCTATGTACACATATACATTGTGTTAAAATCCATATATATCATATTTTACTATTACATTAAAATGAAAAATATTAAAACAAGTTATTTTTAGGAAAATGTATGCACTGTGAGACCATCATGTTAAGTAAAATACATCAGACACCACAAGTTTAAATATCACATTTCTTTTCCTTGAGAAGCGTAAAATATAGCTAAAAAGAAAAATAGAAGATAGAAAATAAGAAGAATGGAGATAGATCTTCCTAAAAGAAGAAAAGGATCAAGAGATGGGGGCGAGTGAAGGAAGAGAAAATGAGTGAAAGAAAATAATTAAGATGTATTATGTACAGGTATTGATTACAAACAAGTAATTGAAACATCATGTTACAGATATACAATAAGAAAAAATATTCAAAGGAAAATAAGTTCTGTCACCAATTATGGTACAATGGTAGTGGTCACAAAGTTGAAAGGCAGGGATATTTATATCATTGTGTGAGGAAGTCTCTGGATGTGACACCAGAAGTTCATTTGCATGTGACTGTGCGATAACATTCGGGCCTTGTCTAAAGATTAAACTTCAGTCCAAGGAGGAATCAATTTCCATTTTTCTAGGTTACCAAACAGGTTCAAGATTGGATTATAAAACTGGGCAAGCAGTTTAAAGCCAGCTTCAATTTGAGCCTTCTTTTCTCCTATTCATAGTCAGTATCTGAGATTTGTTTTAACATTCCCTTCATGTGAAACCATCCACTATTTTATTTAGATCAATGATGTTGGACTCTACTCTTAATTATATGCTAGAAGTTACAGTTTTGTTGGCTTATTCCTTTTTAATTTTTTTTTCTCATTAAGGAAACCATCTCTGGTTTGATTCCACAGTTAGTAAGTACATCATGGTACAATCATCTATTAATTTTTCCCCACATTTTTTTTTTTTTTTTAGGTTTTTTTGAGACAGGGTCTCGCTTTGTGGTTCAGGCTGGCCCTGAGCTCAGCCTCCAACTCACATCACAGCAATCCTCCTGCCTCTGCCTCCCGAGTGCTGGGATTACAGGCATGAGCCACCATGCCCGGCACTGTGGTACATGGTACTGGTTGCTGCTGGGCATGAGTCTCCACGCCCAGTATGGTATGTGGTAACTGGGGATCGAACCCTGGTCCTTGGGCTTGCAAGACAGGCGCCGGAACCACTGAGCTAAATCCCCGGCCCCTTTCCCCCCATTTTAGTCATGAGCAAAGATAAGAAGTTCTATGCCTCATTTACTATAAATTGAAGAATGATTTGTCATATTTTACATATAATTTGATATGCACCTGGTGTAATTGCTCTTGAAATTCTAGATTATATGTTGATCTACATTGATAAATAAATGAAAGAAATAGCCTTGGCTTAGAAGACAGGATAAAAATTAACACTAAAATGAGCCCACAATAATTTTACCAAGTTATCAGATTTAGAAATAGCCACACAATGGCTGAGATATGAATATCTTCTTATTTATAAATGTGACTCAATTTTGTACAGTGAGGGACTGTAAAAGTGAAATAATTTTTCTAGGTGTATTATAGGCCATGTAGTCAGGACTAATAATGGAAAGAGGTGGGGAGGGTTGGGCTTGCTCCCCTTCTGGTGATTAAGCACTGAGATTCGACATTACATCAGAGATTTCTCCATGAAGCCACCTGTATTAGTTTTATTATTTCCCTTCAAAAGGGACTGCAGCTCAGCTCAAAATGTCACAAGGAAGCATATGTGTTACATTTTCTCACCTCAAGCATGAGTAGTTCTTGTTTTTTATATTTCTATAAATTGAATATCATCGTTTTTAAATCACTGTCAGGAGCCGCGCCTCAGGAGTTTAGCCATTCTCCTGTAAGAGGATTGCTTCTGGTGCTGCACTGAGTAATCAGGAGATCTGCACTATAAAGGAAGCTGTCAATGAGGAAGGTCTGCAACCTCCTCTGGTTGCTGCCCTGGCTGGTCTAAAGGTAAACACGGAGATGGTTTGGTCCTTGAGAAAATGGGCTCATTGATATATGTCCCTAAAATATTGAGGATAACAACTTGTGAAAATTAAAAAGAAACTGCATTAGCAGAATAAATTATACTTGCTCTCTGTACAGTGACTTAGAGATAAGGTTTCTGGTTAGGTGCATAATGAGACGTGAAGTTGCTTAAAGATAGTTTAACAATAAATGTAAAAAAGAAGAAAAACAGAGCTTATGTTTTCGTTAACCTTTCAACCTGCTTTAGCTTGAGTATGGGTAGAGATAAATGTTAGAGGGAACTTCAAAGAAATTCCTGGCTGTTAGGGGTTCTGTTGGAATTTCCTGCTGGTGTGTTTCTTGCAACTACACCTTGATTTGTGCTAATGTAATCTTTTAACAGACCTGGTTTTCCATGTATAAAAGAAGCCTGAGAAATAAACGTGGCGCTCATTTGGTATTGACTGATGAGTCCTTCCCACCCTAGCTTTACTATCTCCTGTCTTTTTTCTTTAATTTGTTTCATTTCCTCAATCCTCACCCCTTGGCCCGGTTACCCTGTTGTCTTGCCAGGCAGGTTCCGGCAAATCACACAATGGTATCTTTCATATATTTTTCCTATTATTATTGTTGAATGATTATAATCTAACTTTCCAACCTGGACTTTGAAATTAGCTCTAGAACCAAAGCCATACAAATCTAATAGCTAAAAATGAGTAAACATCAGTATTTAAGGAAAATTGGAGTGGTCTTATCAGGAGAAAAATGAATAAATACTGAAAATATAAAAGAGCAAATACATATCAAATCATGTACAAATACAATTACTAGCTCATTCCAAACTTTCCTAAACATAATACATTTTTTAAAAAATCATTGATAGGAAGAGTGAGATGTGTGCTATTGTAAATCTGGCTGATGTCAATTTAGGTTTTTTGAAAAAGAGTTTCAAATAAGTAGTAACTCTATCATCTCATAGATACTTATCACAATAATATGACTTTATCGCTTACCTTCCTGATATATACCAAATTAAACTGCTCAATTTATCATTAATGGATCAACTTATTATCTATCTTAGTTTTACAAAATAATTTTGTTTAATATTGAGTGTAAAAATAACCTGGTTAATTTATTACCTATCTGCTTTCTTTTTAATTAATAAGAAATGAACACACTTTGAAAGCAGAGAAATAATTAAATGTATTTTTAACATTTTAAAATTATTTATGTAATCAGTTCCTTCCATTTCATATAGAACAGAATTTAAAAGATGCTTTCAAAAGTTTTACTAAAAGGAATTATTAAATAACAGTAAACGTTTGAGAGCACTAACAAAAGGAGAAATAATTAAATATTTTTAAAAAGCTATTCATGAAGCTTTGTCCCAAATCACAGAACCTTGTGTGTTTTCTTGCTGTGCTACCATTTAACAGTTGAAAAATCACTTGTTAATCCCATTCTATTTGGTCTCATCAGTGGCCTGCTGGCAGGAACCCGTGCTAACATTTAATGTGTAATCTTCTCACAGCCTATCATTTTCTTAATTTGTTCCATTTGTGAAGTAAATTTACAGAGTGACCTTTTAAATGAATAACTATGCTGAAACAACTTCAGAAAAGTAACTGATGAATTATCTTTCTTTCTCGTGTTACTCTTTAAAGCTGGTCATTGTTCTGGCATCCCCTAGTGTTCCCTGCTGCCAAACTGTTCATGCTGTTTATCCGGTTTTCTTACGTTCTGTATAAATAGACTCCGAAGGCTAGAAGAAACTCTACAGATACTATTTATTTTTGTGAAAATATGTTTGATGAAACCCCAAGTTATGATTCATTTGCATTGTCTCCACCCTACCTTTCTTGCTCTCTTGCTACACAGCACCATGTGAACTGCATGCCAGTCACTTATCTTTGATCATTTCCTTGTGCGTCCTGTGTTCTGACGAGTCCTTGAAGAACCGACATTTCTTCACATACAGGTTCCTTGACTTCTGGCTGGAACCCCTTTCCTAAAGTTTCTAGAACTGGAAAATTAAAAAAGTTTTACTCCCTAATATGTGTGTTTGGCATAAAACAGTGTGCTAGATTGTGTTTTTCAAAAAGAGAAGTAGGCAGCTGAATAAAAAAAAAATGTAAGAATTGGGAAAGTTAGAAATAAATACTTTGGGAAAAGAAAAGAAAAAAATTGTTAAAATCTCAGGAGATATCAGTGGTTCCGGTGCCTGCCTTGCAAGTGCAAGGGCCCAGGTTCAATTCCCCGGTAACCACATAACAATACTGGGTGTGGAGACCCACACCCAGCAGCAACCAGTACCACATACCACAGTGCTGGGCATGATGGCTCACGCCTGTAATCCCAGCACTCAGGAGGCAGAGGCAGGAGGATTGCTGTGATGTGAGTTTGAGGCTGAGCTCAGGGCCAGCCTGAACCACAAAATGAGACCATGTCTCAAAAAACCAAAAAAAAAAAAAAAAAAAAAAAAAAAAAAAAAAAAAAAAAAAAAAAAAAAAAAAAAAAAAAAAATCTCAGGAGATATATGATTGCCTAAGAGTGATGATGGCTAACCTAGTTTTGCGAACATAAATTTATGCTTCCACAGCTTTATAAGGAATTATGATTACCTCAAGAAGTACTAAACTTCATTTGAAAAGTTACTTGGGGAATTATATCTACTTTCAACCTTAGAAACCAAGAGGAAATAATGGAGGTGTTCCTGTGTATCTAACTTCCAAAGTATTTCTGCAGAATAAGCCATTGAAAAGGAGTCTTACAGATAGTCCTGGAATTAAATATGCCTTTAGTGTTATCTTATTAGGTTTGTTGCCCATCTAAATGCTAGGCTACTTCTCTGATTGCAGGAGAAATTATAATCAATGAGATTATAAGTGAGGACTTACTTCCCTTTTCCAAATGGGAAACATTAATTGAAAGATTAGATTTGACAGCAAAGGAAGTTTTAGAATTCACTAGAGCTACATTTTGTGAATGTAAATAAAGGATTCTCATTAAATGAAGAAAAAAATGGTGTTGGTTTAATGCCAACAGTACCAGTAATTCTGGAGTGTATTAAAATGGCACACTGAATCACTTCTGTACCCAAAGAAAAGAAGGTTGTGGCCTGCAGAGAGAGAATCAGGCGTCAGCAAAAGCAAAACATGAAAGAAATAGTTTTGTGAGATACTGGAAATGTAAAAGAGTTCTGGAACATACTGTCTGGGAAATAAAATTGCAGAAGTACTTGTACTAAAGTGATGAGTATGCATGAGAGGATGAGTGATTAGATTGGTTTGTCTTTACCCCGTGGTAGAGGAGAAAAGAGGAAAATACTGTTGGTCAAATAGGGATATTGAATTTTGCTGTTTCAGAATGTATACTGCCAAATTTTTTTCTTGTATCTCTCAAGTAAGCTCTTGCGAAAATTGGCTTGGAAGACTGATTTTAGTTGGCTAAAATTCCAAGGAGAACTCAGGCTTCAGAAGAGAGTAATAAGGAAAATGGTTTTGGTGGATTGAGTGGAAAGTCTTTTGATCACTATTTCCCAGGTGATTTTGCTATTCAAATTGTCACTTCCCTATGAAAATGCAGTATTTCTCCACAACAGTAAAGGCTGAGCTTTGCTAGAAAGCCATGTAGACCTCAGTTTAAATGTTTTCTACACTGAATAGAAAGATTAGATACTAACATAGTGGGTCTTTTTCCAACATACTTGTGACAGGTGATATTTGTCCCATAGTACGTGATTTATTTAATTTTCTCACTATGGAATAAATCACTTATTTATTCATCCCCTACTACTTAATTTAGGCTTTTGCTTTTTATTTTGTACTCCAATGCTTTGTTTAACACACACTCTTCAATAAATATTTTCTATATTCAAGTCTCCTTGTCGCTAAAAGTTCATCATCCTGCTAGAAATAAAGCTAACAGAGAACACTTAAGTAAGGTTATAAAGATTTTAAAAATGCCTAATGTCAAAGGGTAATCGTCTTGTTTTTATTATTGTATGTGCACTTTCTCTTTTGTACAAAGTGCATTAGTTCTGGTGAACTAAGGGCAGTTTCTGGAATTTTCCATTTTAAGTAACAGTGAGTATTCAACTTTATGCGTCCAAATAAAATTAATGTAATAAAAGGCAGAAGGGATGATAAGAAGAAAACATGTTCTGTTTCCATGTGGCTCATGGCCACAGTGGTTATAGGTGATATAAGAATGGAATGAGACACTCATCGAGTATAGACTTCAAGGCTCACACTGGTAGAAGGCATCTGAGGGGTCATCCAGGAACCCGCAAAGAGATTCCTGTAATCTCCATGCCAAAAGCCATCTGTTCAAAGATTTGTAGTGAAGAGATTAATATTATTTACACAAGTTCTTTTTAAATTATATAATTACTTAAGGTTATACATTTATCAAAAACATCTTTAGTCTAGTCCTACACAATAATCTGTTCAATACAAAGCCATCATTTGATACAAATATTCTTTTCAACATCGACTTAGGCATTCATTTGATAGGCATGCCTTCTACGAGACAAGGCTGTCCTCATTCTAGGGGACCTGTTTAGCAGTTCTCTGCTGATAAGGTCCTCAAACTAGCCACATACTCCTAACTTTATTTTATTAAGTGCACACTTTCTTAGATAATTAGCTCTTTCAAACTGATACTGAATTGTATAAAAAGAGATGACACCAGTATTTGGAAATATTGTATAATATTATAAGACTTTGGAAGAAGCTATGATAATTCAGTTGTACCATAAAATGCAAGAAGTGCAATAATCAACATCAAGAACAAGGATCCTTCAAAGCTGGTTGATTTAGACACCAGTGAAGTATTTAGCAATTATACTCAAACTTATATCTAAATTAAGGGAGAAAGTTTTGAGAAGTAGAAGACAATATTGGAAATTAGTGTTCAGAATTAGAATTTAGAAGAAAAACATCATAGAATAGGTTCACTCCAAATAGTAACTGAAATGAATCAATAAAATAGAAATATTTCTAATTTATCTTGAGTAGAAGTTCTGAGCCAAACCAGGAATAAAGTTAGAAATGTGCTAAATTTTTGCAATGCTGAACTTGCTGTTTTATATTGTGTTCTTTTGTTTAAGAAATGGTATTGAATTCATAGCACCAGCCAGGGCTGCAGTGACTGCAGTTAGGCTTAATTTGATGGATTTAGAAATATAGAATCAGATAGGTCACAGCATCAGACATTAATTTATTAAATTTAAGGAGATTTCTTATAAAATGTTTCCTTAGATTCTGAAGATTTTATTTACAGAAAAATCATACATGAGATTGCCCCCTCATATTATCTAGCCCACAAAGAGCAGATCAATTAGGGCAATCATGCAAAGCTTGATGGTGTAGCATTTTTCTGGTTCTGTGATGGTAATGTTTTAATAAAATGATATATTATTTCTATCCCTAAAGTACTAACTGCATAGTAACCCAAAATGCTAAGTCATTATTATCTTTATGAGTAATGATTAAAAAGTGGCAATAGAGATGGGACGCGTGATCAAAGTAAAAGAGAGGATTTTGAGGGTAATTAATGTCAACATGTCTTAATACATTGAAAAACAGTCAGACTCATTTTATTTTCCCATCGCACTTTGTAACAATATTATCCTTGTGAAGTGAAAAACAAGCTGTATTACCAGTTACATTTAAGAGGAGATTTCCAAACTGAATGGAAATGGTCAACCTTGAACGTCAATATCATATAGTGTTGGTGAAGACTACTCTGTTACTAACAGTTGACATAGATTAGAGAGAAAACAAAGTCTCTGTCTATTTTGCATACTTCCTTTTCACATATATCAATTATTTTGATGCTTACAATGTTATGTAAAGTGGCTTGACAACTTATTGTTACCTCTTTGTAGCAGAGAACTATGACTTTCACAGACTGTGAATAATAATGTCTAATGCTTGAATAATGTCTGACAATTACACTATGGTGAACCCAAGTTTCAAAACTAGTGTGTGAAGATCACAGTACTGAATATTGCACTTTATCATAAGACCCAGATGGATTTGTTGAATCAGGGGTAGGACTCAGACTGTCCAGGCCTGAAGCCATTCCACCCACTCTGTGTGAGGCTAAGTGAGCGTGGGAAGGGGGCGGAGCTTATCTCTGTGTCCGCTATCATATCATACAGCGTTCCAAAATTAATGGCAAGCACTTTGAGTTGCTCACACCTACCACAGTGCTAGCACTCTTGTTAAATTTTGTGTTAATATCCTGATCACATTCTCTTCTATAAGATCTTTAGGTAAAATTCAGATAGCCATGATTAAGGGGATATCTGACTAACCATACATGGAACTTAGAAATTTATAATCCAGATGGAATGCTTGTTTTCTTAGGAAGTATATTCTAATAAAAGGAATGTATGTTATATATTGTGAAATAGAAAATACTCAAAGCAAAATGGGGTGAAGGGAAAAAATAATGAGATTATAATAAAAAAGAAAGGAAACAAAATTTATGTATATAGGGGATGGGGTGGTAGGATGGGTAGGGTTATGGGAAAAAATGAGAATTAAATTGTGTCATATACTGGTACAAATTCTCATTGTTGAGTGCAATCATGATGTGTATATGTAAGGTCTTACATTATATGGTTCAGACAAGCCAAATTTTTGTTCTCTTATTTAGTGTAGTGTTATACTTTAGCAACTTGTGTTATGGTTTTGCCTTCATTTGTATTTCTTACAAAAAGTGGATCTAAATAATTCCATTTTAAATTATGTGCTGGTTCAGATTTATGCTAGTAAAACTATTCACTATTAGCTTTCAAAGTTTCTTAAAACTTAAACTTGCCTAGGATGCCAGATCTTGAACTATTTCCCAAGTTTCTTCAAATGCTGTTCTTTAGTCTTTGCTGAACTTTTGCTTTTTCAGATTGTCTCTGCACTGGTAGGTGCAGAAGAATTGCTCGAGGACAGCAATGAGAACGTGCTTTTGAAGGACCACCAGAACCCTGGAGACTGTAGGTGAAAGTGCAGAGAGTCAGTGCCACCTGTGAAATGCAATCAGTACAATATGTTTCCAGAAAGAAGTGACAGGTAACTCATCTGCCTTGTGCTTTTCAAGGAAGTTTCCTTTGTGTCTTATGGTGACGTAGAAATTGTGCTTCTCCCTGTTTTGAATCTTTAGGCTTTTCTTTTTTCTTTTCTTTTTTGTTTTCTTTCCTCAACACTTGGCTTAAAAACAAACAAACAAACAAAAAAACACTTTCTAGAAAGCTGTAATGAAACATGATTATTTAAGGAGTTGCTATTCTTATATTACTGTTGTATTCGTGATTTTCAATCTTGGAACAGTTACTTCAAATATACTCCAAGGAGATCAGCATGCTTAGACAGTGGCATAGCTGTCTAATTTGGGGTGTGTGTGTGTGTTTGAGAAAGACATCTGGAATTTTACTCTTTTATTTCTTTTCTTAGGAAATTGTGAACTACATTTTAGGAACCCATAGAGCTTTCCTCCAAGTGGGGTTTGGAAACAAATGCTCTACTCTGTTGTTTGTGTGACTTTATAGAACAGTAAAAATTCAGACTTCTGAAGGGTGATTCTCTTCTAATGTAAACTAGGCAAGAAGGTTTTCTGAAACTGATGGAATGGGAACACTGTACCTACTTGTTATTGTAATGGAGTACATTTCTCTCTCTCTCTCTCTTTCACACACACACACACACACACACACACACACACACACACACACACATCTCTGTGCTTCCTGCCCTCTCTCCCTCCCTATTTTTCTCTCTCCTACAAGCCACTATTTGTCAGAAAAGGAAAACCTACATTCTCGAACATTCCAGAAAATTTCTTCCTCATTTATTAGAAGAGTGCTACTTTTAGTTACTGCCCAAGTCACACTGCATAATACCCACCTACTTTAGATTTAGCAGCTTGGATATTCTTACTGAACTCTTACATTTAACATACATATTTATTATATAAATATTTTCAAACTATAATGAGGTAAGCAAACATATGGGAGTATAAAAATTATGAGGAGCCTGGTTTTAAAATGGGTTTATTTGGATATACTTATAACTATACAGAGGTTTTGCTGAAACTTGAATTTATTAATAGTTAAAGTGATTAAGCTTTATTGGGACCCTATTTTTAAGGGTATCTTGCTAAGAAATATATTGACACAAATAGACATAAGATTTCCATTTCCACAAGAAAATACTAATTCGTAAACAACACTGATTCACTTGAAATTGTTAGACTTGACACTTAGATGAAGCAAAGTGCTCTGGAATTGCAGTGGCAGCCAGCAATCAATACTGACTGTGAGAATGGGAGAAGGCTTCATTGAGTGCACCACATCCAAGCTGCATCTTGAACTTTTTAAATAACTTCAAAGAAAAAGATACAAGAGCAACAACACAAGCAAATATGTGGAAGTGTGATGTGCATAGATTACAAGTGTTCTGAGAGCCAATGAGGCTAGTCTCCACTTGTAAAGCCATTACCATGAGCAGCTAGAGTACTTTAGAAGGCAAAATGCACCATTAAAAACATGCTTAAGTGCTGTTCCACACCTTGAGGCTCCCAGTGCTTGACACATGCTCAGTATGTCATGCTCGGTCAAAATGATGCAATGTCCAACATAGCTGTAGGGTGCCCTGATTAAAATCTAGAAGTGTGAATGAAGTCCAATGTCTGACTTGTGCCTCCCATTTGAAACTTCTGTCCAAAAATACCATTCCATTTTTAAAATAACTCAAGTCCAACAAAATCATATAAAAGCAGCAAGAGTATCTCAGAAATTGTACAGGACTGTTCATCATAGTTTACAAAAACAAAGGAGGCTCTAATTACTTTGTACCTTTAGGATATCTTGGATCATTTAGAGATCATCTTAAACCAGCAGACTATTCCGAAGTTCTCTACCTCCAGTCAGTGATGCACAGAAAACTTACAGGAAATGCCAGCTGCTCGCCTCTTCCAGGGACACCCCAATCCCTTGATATCCCTTGTTTTCTTACTGCACTTCCAGTCTTCTTCAAGTAGCATGAGCTCTGTTCAGAATTTAGGTCTGTTTAGACCCAGAGTTTCTGCTTCTGTGCTATTCTGAAAGTCAAAGGAGAGATTTCCCAATTAAACCAGAACATGTGCAGCTCTGCTTCCAAATGTGTCACATTAGCTTGGATTCAAGTATAAGTCAGAAAACCTGTAGTCAACCTCCTACTTGCATCTGTGAATAAGCACACAAGCCGCTGCAGGGCTGTTCGGGCTCAGCAGATGGGTGGTCCTGCCGAGAACAGATTGCAGGAGAATGAGGAGGTGGGACGGGACGCCACCCCCTCTGAACTGAGAACACAGTCGGCAACAGGAACGACATCCCTCTGAATGCAGCCATCCTTTTCTAATTCCCTCCATCTAACTATTTCTGGGGAAAGGTTACGTCTTTCTGCTCTTCTGTGTATCTTTGTTAGTTTCTTTCCATTTTTGTACTTCATGTTGCTGCATTTGGGTAATACTGCATCCCCCTGTATTAACAGTCAGCATTGTCTGTGTATTATTGCTCCTCTACATAATCAACAACATAATTAACTGTGCTGATTAACAGGAAAAGAATAGCCTAAAAATATAAACCATATTTTACATTAAACATCAAGTGAATGAAGCTATCTTGTGATATTTTAATTAGCTATTTGATATTTTTGTACAGAAACATTAGAATTGCAAATATCTAAAAAAACCCCTGAAATTCCATTCTTTATTATGAGCATATGTATTTAATTTTCAAATAAAATATATTCTTTTCATAGTGCTTACAAAATTATAACGGGGAGCACAAATGTAGTGAATGTTAACATACTCAAAGAATATATTACTGGAAATGGAGTCTCTATGATTGATCATTTTAACAGTTTTCTCAGACTATAATTCCACTTTAACATGAAGAAAAATTCTTTTAAACTAAGATTTATTACATAGTTCTATCTTTACAAGTTCTATTTCCTGAATGAAAATATAGACAAAAATTTGACTGCTATTTGAGTAGACACGTGTTAAACCATCTCAATTCTCATTTAGGCCATTCTTTTTTTTTTTTTTTTTTGTAACACATGTCTCATCTTAGCAGTTTAGTGAACACTGGGAAATAATTATATGTATAAGCTCTTGTTCCCAGACATGCAAGAAATTATATGTCATCAATGGTCTGTTTCTGAATAATTATAGCACATATACATATCTTAATAAATATTTTTTAGGGCTGGAGACTTAGCTAAGTGATTCTGGCATCTGCTTTGCAAGCGCAAGGTCCAGAGTTCAGTCCCCAGTACCACATATCACAATGCAAGGTGTGGTGACTCACACCTATCAGAAATCAGTACCACACACCACAAAGCCTGGTGTGGTGACTCTCACTTGTAATCCGAGCACTCAGGAGGCAGAGGAAGGAGGATTGCTGTGAGTCTAAGGCTTGCCTGGACTACATAGTGAGCTCAGGACCACCCTGAACTACAAAAGTGAGACCATGTCTCAAAAAAACAAAAAACAAATGATGCATATATATATTTGAAATTATATCATTAAAATGCACAATTGTCTTTAATAAACAATCCTTATTCTCTATTAAAAATAAGGTGAAAAGGTCTTAGAGAATTATTTTTACCTGGCACTCAATGAAAAATAATTTAATGAAGAAAACTCACTCATATTGATAATACTGATATTGATAATACTGATATTTTTCCCCTTTTAAATATCAGGAACATTTAAAAATGATGTTTAGAAATAAGACAATTTATCTATTTTTACATTTATTATGTATTTGGGTGAAAACTACTAATATGATTACATTAACCTGAAGGCTTCTTTTAAAGTAAGTATGTGACATTTTTGATGTAACTAATTACAATTTCTACAAAATTTTATATCAGTTGAATCAATCATATCAATTGAATTACATCTTAAAATTTAGGGTATTTGTAATTATCTTTGGAGTTAAACAGCTCATCCTTTCTTGAAATATTTGCCTAATATGAGAGCCAAAAGTAGAATGGAAGTAGTGAAAGGGTTGTTGAATAAATTATTTTATTTGCTATTTAGTTAATATTCTTTTATTAAGCAATAGAATATGCTAGAGATACAAAGAATTCTAGGACTCATCTGTTCACGGGAAACTCATTGTCTAGTAAGAGATACAGACATGCAAATAAAAATAATAATGAAACATTACTTATGGAATTGAAGACATTTCCAAGCAAAGTATCAAAGATTGGCCTGGTTTCTTCCTGCTATTTGGAAGAGGAGAAAGATAAATTGACAAAATGCATACAAAGACAAAACAATACTTGATGGTTTGGAAAATGGTCAGCCAAGGTATAAGTCCAAAATTTGCCACTCCCAAAATATATTAATGTCAACTCTTTACTCACCTGTGGTCATGCATGTAATCCTTTGCCAGCTGACTTCCCTGGGCCAGGTATCAATCTTCCACATCCCCCATATACTCACTGACTCACACACATGGACACACACACACACACCTATATACTGACCATGTGCCAGGATATGTGCTTATTACTGCACTGTTTATGTTCAAAGAATGCAGATTCCTCATTAACATCCACACTGGACAGTTAGAAAGGTGCATTGTACGTTCAAAATGAAGTCCAAAGCAAAGCTTGAGTTATTCTTGGTGTCAAACAACACCTGAGAGCAGTAAACACCTTTATTAACTGGGAACTAACGTTTGTACATTTGATGTTGGACCCCAAACAGCCAAGATCAATTCTAGCCTCATAGTTATATACTTTAGTGCAGCAAACCCCATATAACTATCCTATACTTTTAAAATTGGGTGAACTATATACCTGAATATAAACAAGAAGAACCAAAAATGAAAGCATTTTATAATGTAATGCATTTCAAGCATGACATGGCCATGTTAAGTAATAAATAATTTATGAGTGATTCAAAGACTTTTCACACCACTAACCCTATACCCAAATCCAGGTTATTATAATTTGTTTTTTATACAAGTTGGATGTAATCCAGAAGATACAGTTTGACCTCAAAACCTTCATGGAGTGTTCCATGTACTTGATCCTTCCATTCCAAGCAGGACTTGAACTCTGAGTATTCTACTAAGATACTGTCACCCTGGAGAAATGGTCCCACCGGACCCCATCAACCAGAAGTCTTATCAGCTTCTGTAGCAGTGTAAACCTACTACTGAACCTCAGGCAAGGGAAAAAGCTGGGAATTTGGCTCTCTACTCAATACACACTAGTTTAAAGCTGTGCAGTGAATGATGTGCTCTGCATATCCTCTTCACCATCTGGAATGAAAGTGTACACTCTTGGGAGTTGGGATCAGCTTTTTTGTAGGTCTGCAAAACAAACATGAAATGATAGAAAGAGTCCCCAGAAAGAGGATGAAGCAATCATTGAGAAGAAAGTTAAATGCCTCTAGTAGTGCTCTCAAAATTCTCAGGATTTGAAATGTCACAATGAGTCATGAAATGGTCATGCTGTATAAATGAGAAAGAAATCCCGCTGGGCACTGCTCATGCAGGGCGTGACCTCATCTTGAAGGAAGAAGGGAACAGACTATCGCCATTTAATCATAGGGTTTCAGAATGAAAACAGAACCAATGGATGAAGCACAGTTGGTAGTGTGTGTGTAACACTCACCTCCTGCCCATGCAGTCCCACAGGTTAATATGCATTGCCTGAGAAGAAGAAGGTAAATCACCCGTCTCTTCCAACATGGGCCTGGTATCCACCACCCAGAATTCCTGACTCTGAAGTTAACCAAACAAACATGCCAGTTTTGTACCCTAAATAAAATAAAGTTCATTCTGCAAGGGACCACAGGAATAGAAAGCTTATGTTAACTATACTGTTTTTGACATCTGTAAGAAAAGTGAGTAGATGGTAATTGGGAAGAACATCCAAGAAAATGTTCCCACCTGTCAGAAAACTGTTGGGGACATGCAGGTGAAGACCTCATTAGGGTTCTGTTGAAACAGAAGAGGGACACATGTGAATGGGAAGAGATGTGTTTGCCAATAAACTCCACTTCCTACTGCACACTCACGTTAGTCTTTATAACCTTTACCAGCTCACAGACCTCGGCACCCAAGGCCTCCTCGTTGAATTAGGGATTCATGGATTCATTTGTGGTTAATTTTGTCCCATTCTGGAGGTCAGAGAGTGGAATATGGTTCTGAGTTGAGCATAAGGCCAATGCTCCCACATGACCAATTTCAAGCAAAGCCAGATCTTTACTTCTGTGTCGAAGGGATAGGGAGTCACCCATATTACTTCCACTGTTCTCTACCTTCCACCAAGGCTCTTCAAGTTTATCATTGATTCTCAAAGTATCCCCTCCCTTAAAAGGAAAATGATATCCATCAACAGCTCTGTTGAAGATAAATACTGTTCTCACATAGTCTGCCTCCTCCGGCCTGAGAATCCTATCACATTGACAGAAATTGGTTGTGGTTTCCAAGTAGTAAATTTTGCAGAATCCCAGTAAAGTGAGCAATAAATTGAACTCCTATCCACCTGTTCAGGATCTGGAATGGCTCAACCGGGTGGCACCTGGAGGGGCTCAATTGGGTGGCACCTGAAGGTGCTCAGCATGGGCACTGCCATGGGTGATGTAGTGGTCAGTGTGAGGTATCTCAAGACGCTGACCAGAGTCCCCAGGCTAGTGCTCCTGTCCTGCTCCAAGCACATACCCACCACTGGCCCTGCAACTGCCACCAGCTCACCCGAGCCCACAGCCAGCTACTCTGCTCCTTCAGTGCCAGATTCCTGCTGTGGCCTCTCCCAGCTATCAGGCACCAGGTGTGGCCTCATAGCACTGCCCAAAATGACAGTCATGAAATAATATTCTTTGAATAATTTATTTTTTATTACTGCGTGTCTGCAGTACGTAATGATTACATTTATTTGTCACTTGTTTAAATATGCACTCCATGGACAGGACAAGTACTTGTCCCCAAAACTGAAAAAGATCATTATAATCTCCAGAGATTGGAGGATGTCATACGTGGGCAGCAAGCTGAGTAGGTAAATATGTAGCTTTTTAATCTCTGGAACTCTGTTAACTAAATTAGAGGCAATGAAAAGAGATATCATCTGTAATTTCCTCAAGAATATTAAAGTTTAATAAAAGGGAGAGCTAAGAACTTCTTGGAGAAAAGTAGGTTTAGCACAATACTTGCAATACAACCAGTGAAAACTGAAGTTGGTTGAATGTAATTATGTTATTTTAGAGGAAAAAGCAAGAAATTTTCATTTTTCTCCTGATTTACTTTATGTCTATTTTGGTTGGGTTGTTCCATCTCATTAGGGTTGTGCTCATTATCTTTGTTGCAACGTTTCTAATATTATTTCTGTTCTATGGCTAGTACTGAAATAATACAATAATTATCACTCTAAGCATATTTTAAAACTTTATGTGTTTTAAATGATATATAATTATTTTTGTATATTTTGAATATAAATATTTCACTATTTTTCCTGTCATGTTTACATTTTAATGCTTTCCAATTTTTAAAAAAAATTATTCTCTTGTATGCAGAACATTTTTTAAAGAAAGAAAGAAAATAAGTCACCTAGGAAACATTTGCTATATAATGCTTTTGTTTCTCTCTGATAAAAGTTTCTGCCAATATTTCAGTCTTGTATAGCAGAAGAAAGACCTCACAATCAAGATACACTAATATTTTAAGAGGCAAGGATACAGATTATCTTGATCTTTCCATAAATGCATTTATTTCTCTTTTTTAAAATTTTCTTCTTTTACCTGGTTCTAACAACAAATTGTAGATTTGGGGTCTAGACATGGCCTGGTAAGTAGGCTCACAGGAACAGACAGGACTATGAGGCCCATGGACAAATCTCTAAAATGAATCTACTAATTCTTGCCTCTGATCTCTTCTGATAGCTAACTAAAAAATTTAAACACAGGTAGCTTAATAATATTTACTGTTTTCCAGATATCAGCTCTGAGTAAACTTTTATAATAGGCTTCCCTATTTTTATACCTAATCCTCTTTACTTCAGAACAGGATTACATGAAAAAGAAATTGCAGATTTATAAGCTAAGTTGATTTAGTACTTCAACAAAATTATCAATATTTTCTTGACTGTGCTGTCGCTCTGGATTAGAGTTGTGTTTTCTAAAAAAAATGCTTTCTCAAAATGGAAACATCAGCTTCACTTCTGATTATTTTCATAAGATTTTGGTATTTTACAAGATCATTTTGCATGTACTTCATGTACAGAGAAACAATGCTGTCTTTTTCCAAGTAATCAAATATAATATTTTTATAAAACCACTGACCATAAATTTTTGCTCAAGCTTTTCTTCCTTTAGACATATCTGCCCTTAACACAGCATTTCCAGACATCTCTGAAACTAGCTAAGTCAAGATTAAACTAAGGACTTTGTTAAATCATGCATTTTAGCACTCAATGAAAAAATCAAGTATTGAACAACCTCCAAAGAGTCACAGTTCAAATAACTATAAGCTAAAACCAGGAGAAAATAGCACATTTTTAATAAAGTATTTAAAAGCATTATAATTTTGAATTGGATAAAAATATTCATTGTCTCAATTTTGAAGTTTTAAAAATGAAACAAGTAAAAACAAAAACTCATCCTGTACCTATACTTAAATTTCCTCATTGGGTAAGATGATTGTTATTTATTTAATAAATGTTTATTTGTTGTAAAGTGCTTTAAAATTTGTATGCATTGTATTGACATATTTTATATAAAATATATATAGTTTTATATATATATAACTCTATATACAATTTTCATTATATATATTTATTTATTTATTTATTTATAGAAAATTTGTTCCTGTACATGATATACCTTGATTCTTCTATTTTTCTTCCCATTCTTTCATTCCCTTCAATCCTCCTTCTCCTCTTTATTTACTAAAGCTTGTTTTCATTTTTTCTTCTATTCTTTTTTTCTTTTCCTTTTCTTCTTCTCCCCCTCATCCCTTGTTACCTTCCCATTTGAACATACTTTTTCCCATTTCTCAGTATCCATTAGACACTTTATTCCTTATATACACTTTCAGTTTTTCACAACAGAGAAACAATTTAAGCAAGTAAGTCTTTTTTTTTTTTTTTTTTTTACTTACAAGTATGGTCTCCAGGTACATCCATTTGCTTATAAATGCCTCAAGTTTACCCTTATTTATAGCAGAATGTACTCCGTTGTATAAAGATACTACAGCTTCTTTACCCATTCATCTGTTGATGGATATTAGGGCTGATTCTAAGATTCAGTTCTTACAAACTATACTGCTATAAACATAGGTCTGTTTATATTGCTGTGGTATCATGCCTGTAGTTCTTTCCAAAAGATATTGAGAAGGGGAACAGAAGGATCAAATGTAACCTCTAGTCCTAGTGTGTTTAAGGAATCTCCACTCTGATTTCCACAGGGCTGCACAAGCCTATATTGCCACCAACAGTGGAGAAGGGGTCCTTATCCCCAGAGCTCCTCCAGGATTTGCTCTTGGTTGGCTTCTTGATAATAGCCATTCTTTCTGGGGTGACATGAAATCTCAGTGTTGCAGTAACTTGCATTTCTAGAATGACCCATTTATTTCACTTATTTGATGCTTTTACTTCTTCAGCCGAGAACTGAATATTCATTTCAGATGCTCATTTTTTGATTAGGTCTTTAAATTTTGGAGGTTTTATTCTTTGAGTTCTTCATATATTCTAGATGTTAGCCTTTTGACTGAGAAACAGCTGAAAAATATATTTTCCCACTGTGTAGATTGTCCCTGCACTCCGTGGATGGTTTCTTTTGCTGCACAAGAGCTCTTTAATGAAATGAGAACTCATGTGTTATATTTTCTATATGATTGAGGTTCATTTTCATAAAATCTTTGCCTATCCCTCTGTCTTTGAGAGTTGCATGTAGTCTATCTTCTAATAGATTTAAAATTTCTATTTAAATATATGTGCCATTGATCCATTTCCATTTATATTAATTGCATAGTGAGAGATATGAATTTAGGTTTAATCTTTGTATGCAGAAAATCAATTTTCAAGCACCATTTATTAAAGAGGCCATCTTTGTTCCACTGGAGGTGTTTGACTTCTATCAAAGATAAAGTAGTTGAGTATGTGTAAAGTTCTTTCTGTAACTTCTAATCTGATCCTTTGATCCTCAGGTCTGTTTTTTTTGTTTGTTTGTTTGTTTTTTGTTTTTTTGTTTTTATGGGATTTTTCCCCTTTTTCCTAGTACTATGCTGTTTTTATCATGATAGCTTTGTAGTATAATTTGAAGTCAGGGATTGCTGTGTCCTCTGCCTTGCTTTTGGTATCTAGAATATTTTTGCTATTCTAGGTCTCTTGATGTTCTAATTGAATTTAGGATTATTTTCCCTAATTCTGTGAGGCATGCTTTTGGTATTTTCATTGGGATTTCACTAAATTTGTGTAGAAATTTAGGAATGTCATTTTCATTATATTGGTTCTGCCTATCCAAGAAAAAGAGATGTCTTTCTATTTTTTTAAAGCCTCTTCTATCTCTTTTTTCAGAGCAGATTTTAATGTAAAGTTCTTTTACTTTGCGAGACTGATTCTAAGTATTTCATTTTTTTCTGTTGTAGTTATGAAGGATAAAGTTTCCTCAATGTCTTTCTCAGGGAGTTTATATTTTGTGTTCAAGGAACAAGAAAGGCTATTGATTTTATATCTGACTATAGTACTGAATTTATTTATTAAATCTAGAAGTCTTTTAGTGGAGTTTTTGGGGTCTTTTATGTAGAGTATCATGTCATCTGCAACTAGTGATAATTTAACTTCTTTCTTTTCTATCCTTAAATATTTAAAAAATTTTTTTTTTCTGTCAGGGATTTAGCTCAGTGGTTCCAGTGCCTACTTTGCAAGCACAAGGTCCTGAGTTCAATCCCGGGTAACCACATACCACAGTGCTGAGCATGGTGACTCATACCCACCAGCAATCACCACACACCACAGTGCCAGGCATCTTGGCTCACACCTATAATCCCAGCACTCAGGAGGTAGTAGAGTTTGATGTTTTCCTGGGATATATAGTGAACTGAAGGCTACCCTGAACTACAAAGCGAGACCCTGTCTCAAAATAATAATAATAAAATAAGAACAAATAATTTCTTTCTTTTGTCAAATTGCTATGACATATGTTTCCAGAGTGATAGTAAATAGGAAAGCTGATAATGGACATTCTTGTCTTGTTCTTGACAAGACTTTACCATACTGACATAAAGATGACTACCATACTGACATAAAGACTATATGTCTATTTCAATTTTCTGTAGTTTTTCACCATGCATAAGTGTGGGACTTTGTTAGAAGCTTTGCATGAGTCTATTGATATGACTGTGTAATTTTTGTCCTTAGTTCTGTTGATATGATTTATTACACTTATTGATTTTCATATGTTGAACCATCCCTGTATCTCTGGGATGAATTTTGTTTGGTTATAATCTTCTTGATAATTTGGTGGATTCTCTTTTCCAGTATTTCATGGAGGATCTCTGAATCTCTGGTCTGAGAAGATAGGGTTTGGATTGGAGGAAGGGAATATTGGTTTGGATTGGAGCTTTCTCTGGTTCTGGTATGAAGGTGATACATCTTCCAAAAATGAGTTTGGCAATACTGTGGCTCTTTCAATTTCATTGAATAATTTGAGCAATAGTGGTATTAGTTCTTCTCTAAATTTCCTATAGAATCTGGCAATAAAAGCAATGAATCATGTCATAATATATACTTAAAATGTACTAAAAATTCAATAAAGAAAATCCACTTTGTTCACAAGTTTCATTCAGTTCTCATAATTTTTTTATTGATTTTTTTCTTTAGTTTATTTATTTATTTATTTTTGTACCAGGGATCCAATTCAGGATGTTCACTTACTCTGCAGGGACTGTGCTGCTGATCCATACCACTGGCTCTGATCTGTCTATTTTTGACATTGGGGTACAGAGGTCCCCCATTACAATTTTATTAGTGCTTATTTGATTTTTCATGTCCACTACTACTTGTTTTGTATAGTTCAGTATGTTGGCACTTGGTGCATACATATTTGATTGTTATCTTTTCTCTTTTGCATCTTCATTTAAGAAGAACATAATGACATTCTTTATCTGCACATAGAATAGCTACCTTAGCTTTTTTCTGAGTCCTTACTGCATGAAGCATTGTTTACCATTCTTTGACATTCAGATCAATTCCTTTTGGGGTTAAAAGTTTCTTGTACATAGTATATTGTTGGATGTTGTGTCTCAATCTATTCTTCTAGTCTGATTGTTCTGATTGATAATTGAGACCATGTATACTAATAGTTAAAACTGTATGTATTGACTTCTCTTTGTGACATTATTTTCCTGTCTCTAGTTCTCTTTCTTTCCCCTCTGTTTAGTAGCTTGTCTTATTTGGTGGATTCTATTGGTGTTCATATAATTATAATCTTTCTCATCTGGAATATCCTTCAGAAACTTTTGTAATGCTGAATTTATGGTCAAAAATTTCTTTAGGTGTTTTTTTCTACTGAAGCTTTTTATTTCTCCATAGATTTTGTAGGTTTGTTTTATAGGGTATGTCACTTTGGGTTGGAAATTGTTTTCTTTTCAGGCTTGAAATATTGCACTCCAAGCTCTCTTTTACTTGAAGGGTTTGTGTTGAGAAGTTGTCTGTGATTTTGATGGGATTTCCTTTATAGGTGATTCTTTTTACACAGTTTTTAATATTCTGCTCTTCTCCTGAATCTACTAGAGTCTTGACTGTTGTGTACTTTTATGGAGTTTTTATGGCTTTTTTGTTTGGTTTGTTTTTAGTTTTTTTAGTCATGGCTATTTGTAATTCTATATGCTTCACTGATCTGTATATCAAATTCCTTTCCATGTTTGGGAAGTTCTTTGCCATTATTTCTGGCAACAGTCTGTTTTAATGTCATTTTTATAGTCTTCTACTTTTTCATTGATTCCAGAAAATCTTATGTTGTTCTTCTTTGCATCATCTTAGTGGTGTTGGAATGATTTTTTATAGTTCCTTCTTATTTTTAAGAAATGTTTCTCCTCATGACTTCTAACAGAAATCTCTTCTTCTAGATCTGATATTCTGTCCTCATACTATTCTATCCTGCTTTCAGTAGAACCTGAGATCTCATAGCCAAGGATGTAGATCAGTGGTTTCTGACTGGCAAGCATCAGGTCCTGAGTGCAAGCTCTAGTACCAGAAAAGGAAGAAGAAAGATTTTAGAATCTTCTTGATATCTGCTAAATCTGTTTCATGGATTCAATATCATTCCTTTATTGGGTTTCCATCATTTTCCTGAGTTCCGTGTGTGTGTGTGTGTGTGTGTGTGTGTGTGTGTGTGTTTTAATCTGCATCTACTATAGAGTCCCCAACAGTCCTTCTTTGTTATCAAAATCTCTTTTATTACTTAGGAAATTAATCTAATCTGTTTATTTTTTTCCACAGCCTCATTCATTTTGTTGTTACTACTACTGCTACAATTTCAGAAAATTCATGACGGTGTTTTTCAATTTCCACTACTTCATGATCCTCTGGACTTACCCTGGGTGGGCCGGAGGTCTTGTGTTGCATGTTACTTCTGCATCTTGTCATTTTCTATTTTTTAAATCTGCTTTCTCTGTTGATGCCTGTGGATTACGTTTGGTAAGTAGCACTATCACTGACATTTTGGCCTCCATATGGAAAGCCTACTTCCGAGATATCTTCTAGTGTAGCTGGCTCTTGACATTTCAGTCTGTCCTGAGATCCTACTCTCCCACTTTGCTATGGACATGAAGTTGTTGTCTATTTGACTCAGAAACAAGTACTTTGGTATTGAACTGGGTGGGTAGTGATTTTGATTTCTCAACAATTAGTGTTGTCACACAACAGGTATGACACTCTGGCTAAAATAGTGCAATAGCAATAATAATAATATCAAGCACAGCATAAAAACTGATAAACCATGATAATTATTAATTTGGCATCATTAACTATAGGAACAGGATCCAAAGCTATATAATAAAATCCAACACAGATCTCTGCAGTACAATGTTTGCCTTATGGGGGGAGTGAGTATCCCTTATTAGGGGATATCCTTACCTTTGTGAGACTGATTATCCTTATTAGGGATACTAGGGGGGAAAATAAAAAAATAAATAAATAAAGAGAATGAAATTAGAAATGAGGTTGAAGGACAAAGAAAGTCAGTCAAGCTTTTGGAAATGGGAGAAGCCAGAAGAGAAAGAGTGAAGGACAAGGAAACGAATTCCAAAGGAAAACAGATAAACTAGAGATACTGTTCACTCACTCACAGGAGAAAATCCAAAAAAGCAAGAAGACAGTTGAGAAAAGAAAAGGAAAAAGAAAAACAATGAACAGTTCAAAACAAACAAACAAAAAACTAAACAATAAAAAAAAAGAAAGAAGAAAAAAAAGATGAAATTTCTCTAACCAAAGGCCTGCTGTTAACTTCTAGCACCCTCAGTTCTGTGGTAGTGTCTAAATCAGGACTCAGATCTGTGCTGAGTGGCCTGACCCTGTCTGGGGTTGTACTGTGTATAAGTCACTGCCAGCCAGTCTGGAGCTGGGTCTGCAGGTACCAGCTCAGCTCTCACAGCTCCACAAGCTTGTGGCATGATCTTGGCCTCTGGCTATTGGGTGCCCTAGTCTTCAGCCAGCAACTCTCTGGGTGTATCTGGGTATTCTGTTTACATAACTTTCTTCCCCTGTATGTCTCTATGGCTGTTGCTTACCTAGTTAGTGTGGATTTTCAATCATTCACCCATCAGCCTACAGCTGATGTGAACTAGCGTTCATTTGATCCCTCCCAGTTTCTGTACAGCCTCCTCCGTTCCCCGGCATATCTCTCCTCTCTTGTATCATAAGAAGCAGGGCAGAAGTGGTGCTGCAGCTGGGCTCGCTACCTTCTCCGTCACCGAGGTCTCTACGCTGTCTATGGAGGTTTCTAGTAGATACTAAGATATGCGAGATTAACTTCTCTGTCACACTGGCATGGTTTTTCCCAGAGGACTCCTATTGACTTGTCCTTGATATTTCCTAGCTTAGTCAGAAGTTGGTTTTTACTTTCTCACAACCGGAGAAGTAAGTGCTGGAGGGAGCAGTTTCTTCTTCACTTGCTCCTGTGTGTGCTGGGAAAATATGCTGCATGCCGCAATGCCCTCTGTTTGGAGAAGGGCAAAAAGGTGAAGGGGCATCAGCCACATGTCTATCCTGTATGCTGTGATTCCCCCATGTCACGGTGGTTCCATCTTATTTTTGGAAATTTCCTGGAATGGCAATTTCTGATTTGCACACAGATCGAGGCAACCTTGTGGAATGTTTGGCTTTTTATAAATGCCTGTATTTTTTGGTCTACAAATCTATTTTTTTCTAATTAATTTTGACATTAAATTATATGTTCTTCCTTTTTTTCCAATTACTTGTGCTTTTAGTTGAATTTCTCTGAGTATATTTAACATGGTCCTCTCTTTTTAATCATACTGAATCACTGTTGATAACATAACTATTTGTATTAATTATGCAGACCGTATTTTTCAGAACTGCCTTATCTAGACACAGTTTCCCTGAGGATGTCGTTGAAGTCTGGATGTGGTATAAATAATTCTCTTTTTGAAAACAATACTCATCTTGTAATATTTGCATTTTTAAAAAGACTGTATTTTTATTATTCTAATGAGTAATAGTAAACTGACATTGTAATCATAATGACATGTCAGCTTTTGGATCAAAACTTCTATATACTGCAGTGATCGGCATGTGGCATAAAACCTCAGTGTCTTGCACTAATAGCATGCCAGATGGTACCATCTTGCTGTCGGGAAACCATGAATCTAGTATTATATTTCAAATTAGAATAGGTTGATCTTATTATAGACTGTGAAATAGCACTGAAGCTCAGAGATGCTATTGCAAATCACCTTGCTACTGATATCAAAATTGAAAAATTATGAGATGTCTCAGAAAACCTTTGAGGTCAAACTGGGATACTTAAATATCTCTATGGAGTTTGACAGAAGTTAACACTAGCCAGGATACGAAATGATGAAAAAGAAAGTCTAAAGCTTCAGATAGAACAATACAAGAATGAAA
This sequence comes from Petromus typicus, assembly GCA_004026965.1. Lineage (NCBI taxonomy): Eukaryota > Metazoa > Chordata > Mammalia > Rodentia > Petromuridae > Petromus > Petromus typicus. The sequence continues at coordinate 67,799 of PVIR01001570.1, read as the reverse complement.
GATTCAGAGGTAAGCTTAGAAAACTGGAGCAAGAATAGGTGGATGGCACATCCTTAAGTGGATTTTATAAACTATTGAGGGCTGGAAATAAGCCAAGGAAATGGGCTAGTCTCCTCTATTCTTCATCTGGGAGAATTCCTAATGCAAACAGACTTCTCAACCCAATTGCAATAAAAGCCATTCTGAATAGCAGCTCATTGTCTCTACTTGTCTGTTTCCTTATTGTCTTTCTAGTCACATATTCTATTGCATCTGCTGTGTCTTACCCCACATACACAGATTTGGAGCTCTTACTAAAATATGCCATACATATTTCTTTGCTAAGTGTACTACAGAAATGGCCACAAACTTGGTGGCTTCAAGCATAAAAATGTATTCCTCCATAATGCTGGAGGCCAGAAGTCCAAAATCACAGTGTCAGCAGGGTTCTCCTCTCTGAAGGAGAGTCCTCACTTTGCTTCTTCTAGCTCTATTAGTTTCAGTTGTTCTGCAGCTTGTGGTGTGTTCATTATCTTCACATAGTTTCCTCTTCTGCGTTTTGATGCCAAGCCCCTCTCTGAGTTTTTCTTATATGAACACTTCCAAGTATATCGCATTGAATAATCCAAAATGTGTCATGTGAAGACAGTGAAGAATATCTACAAAAGAATCTTTTCCCAAACAAGGTCACAGTCTTAGTTTGAGGACATAGAATGAGTGCATGTATTTTAGAACAACACAATTCAACACCCAGAACAGACAGTAAATACTTTCACTTCATGGAGAGGATTGTTCTTTCTGTTTTCACTGTGTGAAATTCTCTGTCTCCACGAATGTGAATAGCTCATCTCTTCACATTGCTTCGGTGTTTGCTCTGATTTTGTTCCCCTGGGTAGACTTACCAGAGCACATTATTTAGCACAGAAATCTACTTGTTGAAATCCACTAACATCTGACAACTTTCTTCTGGTATTACTTTTTTTTCTTACACAGCACATATTATCATATGGCATATTATATTTCCACTCCTTTTTCTGTCTTTATCCATGAATATGCAATTTCCAAAGGATATGGACTGTTATATTTTAATTTTCTGTCAGAACTTGGAGGAATGACTAGCTAGGCACCCAGCTAGCAATCAGTAATGTTTGAATGAACCTGAAAATATGAGAATGGGAACCATAAAACAATGGTCAAGAAATACCAAGACATCAGAGTTATAGAACAATGATGGTCTTTCCTACAAATAGAACTGCATAGATTAAGTATCCACTGAGGATGTTAAAAAATGAATCTAAATTTCCGCTCACGTTGTCTACAAATACCCATTTTAGATAGGCTACAAGTTTGAATGATGCAATACTTGATTGATTGTGTCAACTTGAGCAAAAGAAGCTCAACAAAATTGAGTAAGCAATTCCACACCTATGAAGAGGAAGGACCCACTCAGTGGCAGATAATATAAAGGGGAAATGAAGAAGGATGGATCTGCTTCTGTTTCTGTGGAAGAACTCATTCTTTGCCTTGACCTTGCAAGTCATCTCTTGTCTTCCTGATTAATTCATGCACATCCCTTAATCTCAGCCTCAGACAAAGACTGCAAATATGGGTAAAATGTAGAAAACTTTCTGCCAAGGCATGGCATATGTTGTGTGGAGTCCAACACTCAAAGTAGTTCTTCCCAGCAGAAACTTTCCCCGAGCCTGGTTTCTACAAGCACCATTTCTGTCAGCATTCTAGTCTTCTGCATTCTCCCATCAAGCCCGCCAAAGGTGTTCCAGCTTTACTTTCTCAGCTGTTTCAGTTCTACTTTTTTAAAAAATTCAAATCTTTATTGGTACAATATGAATACACAGCATCATCACATTTAACATTAAGAGTTTGTATCAGAATATGACACGACTTGATTCTCACTCTTTCCAATCACTTCTCACAAGCTATTCCAAAGGTTCCTAAACCACAGGACCAGGTACCCTTAGAGCAACAACTCTACTTCTGGCAACTAATTCTGTATTAGTTGTTGTTCTTCTTGCTGAGACAAAATACCCAACACCCACAAGTTAACGAAGGAAAAGTTTATTTAGTGCAGAGTTTGTAAAAGTTTCAGTCCGTAATCAGCAGGCTCCAAGATAAGGTATTACAGACGAGGAACATACCAAGTAGAAGGAAAGAAAGCAACACTGAATGACCATTGCTTTTTCTATCCCTTATATCCTACACAGGGCGTTTAAGGCAGTTAGCACTCATATATTTAATTCTAATGCCCTTGATCCTAGTATTTCATCATGAATCAATCCTAGGATTACACATTCTTGATCCAGCTACCTCTGAAAAGTACCACCTATGACTACAAGATACTTTGAAGGAAACATCTAGACATAAGTCATAGTGAACTGGAATCATGATACATTGCCGCTCAGAATATATATATACATATATATATATATATATATATATATATATACATACATACATATGTATATATTTATATGTGTGTATATATGTGTATACATATTATATGTGTATACACGCATATACATTTGTATATATATGTACATTTGTATGTATATATTTTTGTAAATATGTATATATTTGTGTATATACATGTATACACATGTATACATGTATATATATTCAGTAATATATATATTTTGTAATTTATATACTAAGTAATATATATATTCAGTAATTTCACACATATACATTGATAATAAATAAAAATTGTACCTATACTTTCTAGAAGATGTTAAAAATGTTCTTAACAGGGTACAGGATTTAGCTCAGTGGTTCTGTCAAATGCAGGGCAAGCACAAGGTCCAGAGTTCAATCCCTGGTACCCATACTACAGTTTGGGGCATGGTGGCTCACACCTGTAATCCCAGCATTTGGGAGGCAGAGCCTGGAGGATTGCTGAGAGTTCAAGGCCCAACTGGGCTATATAGTGAGTTCAGGACCAGCCTGACCTACAAAGTGAGGCCTTGTCTCAAAAAAAAAAAAAAAAAAAAACCCAAAAAACAAAAAAAACTTTAAAAATGTTCTCATTTTTAAATGAAACTTAAACTGGGAGTAAATGAAATCCTTATCAGTACAATACTATAAAATAATTTAACAAATATTTAACAAAATGAATACACTAGTAATATGTCTCACAAATAGAAAGTAAAGTAAAACAAACTAGATACAGAGTAGATTCTGTGTGAAGTCATTTATACAAAGCTCAAAAACATATCAAGCCAACATAGAGTTAGGAAGCCTGATGACTAAAATAATTTCCAAGAGTGTTTCACTGTAATGTTTAGCATCTTTATTGGTTGAAAAAGTACAGCTGTGTTAGCTATATGATCACTCAGTGAGTGGTAGCCTAATTTCCAACTTTGTGTGTGAGTACTGCATTATACCTTTTAAAGTCTACTTGTCTTAATGCCTACCATTCTTGCCCCTATCATTCAAAAGTCCTTTCTTTGTCATCCCACCATATGTGTGGGAGTCTGTTTTTCAGTGGGTTCCATGTGTCATCTGAAGTGTTAGGTGAGAAAATACATGAGCTGAAAGAAACCCTGAGTCAATCTAAGGTTTTACCAAGTTTTACAGATTATCTAGCATGTTCCAAGCATCTCTTCACACCCTGAACATACTGGGGAAAGAAAAGATTAAATACTCTGATTAAAACAAAACAAAACAAAAAAGTCATTCAGCACCTGCTGTGTGAACTGGAAGTACATGTTAAGAGGCCAAACTTGAGTGAGCAATATGCTGTTACTTATGTACCCCTCACAGAAGCTGTCTATGCAAAAGCATCACAATTCTGCAAAACTCCAAGTTCAAATTCTGAGATTTTTACTGTAGTTAGCTTTCTCCATATTGCAGTGTATTTCTCCTTGCTAGGCTCTATCTCTCTGTCTTCTACTTTACTTACGCTTGTGAAAATTACATAATAACTGTTTTCATTATTATCTTATTATTACCCTGAGCAGGAGCTGCTTCAGTGTGACCCTGAGGACAGACTGGTGAGATTTCATTTCCATTATCACTTCCTTACTTATTATATCAGTGAGGATAGCTGAGTGAGTCATTAGTAGTATTAATGGCTCTGAAAAGAATTGAAAGCTTTTCTCTTTTTCTATGTTTTATCAGATAACTAATGTTGATGCCAATAAAGTTGAAAATTAAACTATTTGTGGCAAGTTGTTATACTTGATTGCTTGATTTATATAATTTCTAGAGCAAAACTCAAGACATAATTTAAAATCACAATCTCAGGAAAATATACTATAGATTTGAAGCATATTTTACTTTGCTAAAGAATTAGGGTAAAATAATGCTCAGAGCATATGATGAAGTTTCATAAAGATATAAATAAACAATAATGATAGTGGTAGTATTAAAAAGTTAAATCCTGTATCTTTTTGTATTCTCAGGGATTAACAAATGTAATTATCACATTAGTTCCATAAAGTACACATTATAATTTTCTTTTTTGTCTTGAAATTAAATGAAGGCACAGAAATTTACCATCAAAGGCACACAATGTTGAAATATTGAATGTACATGTTGAAATATGTTCCAAGAGCAGGGCCATTTTGGACATGTAAGGAAATCAATTAGCTTTCTGAGAAAATAAATTGTAAATGGAGTCCATAACACAAAATTACAATAAAACATTTTAAACAAAATTCAATTTTATTTCCAAAATAGTATATACATTTTTAAAGAAATAACAGAATATAACTTTGTAAGATGTTTCTGAGGATTCTGTGAAATAACTAGAAATAGTTCAATATTAAAGAATTAATTTCATTCTTTTCTCATCAAAGTGATATCACAATGACTGTTTAAATCTCTGTGAAGTGTTTATTTGGACAGGTCATTTTGTCGTATGAAGGGAGGGATCTAAGTCTCCACATGAAAATATAAATAATTGGATCTTAGAGTTCCAGGCTGAAGAATATCTAATACCTACTGACCTAGACCTAACCAGATTGTATAAGGAATTTAAAGAATTGTGCTCACCCATTTTAAAGACCCAATTCAAACATGGTCATCTGAAATAAATAGGTACTTTTCAGAGGAAGGAGTAAGAGCAGCTAAGAAGTATATGAAGAAATGTACAACATTATTAGTCATTCAAGAGATATAGACGAAAACAACACTGAGATTTCATCTCACTCCACAAAGAATGGCTGTTATCTCAGAATTAGCCAGCAACAAATGTTGATGGAGCTGCAGAAAAAAAGGAACCCTTCTCCACTGTTGGAAGGATTGTAGACTTGCACAACCCCTGTGGAGATATCAGGGTGGAGATTCCTCAAAAACCTAGGATCGGAGGTCCCATTTGATCCAGCCATTGCTCTACTAGGTATGTACAAAAAGCATTAAACGATTCATACCATAGTGACATATGTGCACCCATGTTTATAGCAGTTCAATTTGTGATTGCTAAATCTTGGAAATAACCAAAATGTCCATCAACTGGAGAATGAATAAAGAAGATGTGGTTCTTTTACAGAATGGAGTATTATCCTATCATTGTAAATGAGTCCTAGCATTGTATGTTATATATTGTGAAATAGAAAATGCTCAATGTAAAATAAGGTGAAAGGGGACAATGTTGAGATTGTAACCAAAAAGTAAGGAAACAAATTTTATATATATGGGGGGGTGGTAGGGTGGGTGGGGCTATGGGAAAAAATGAGAATTAAGTTGTGTCTTATACTGGTACAAATCCC
>PVIR01001570.1:0-61994 GCA_004026965.1 Petromus typicus | reverse complement strand
GATAAGATTGAGTCATTCATACTCAAATGGCTGTATCTTCAGGACATCCTCGTAAGTGCAATAAACAGGTCACAGATGTGTAAATATCTTATCTTTTCTCTGGTATGAGAAAAATGAAGATGTACATGAGTTCTAGTATATATAGTCGATCTTATGAAGTAGAAAATATTTAAAAGGAAAGGGTGTAGGGGTAAATAATGAGGGGAAAAAGAATGTGATAGTAATAAAAAAAGGAAACAAAGCTTATGTATATGGGAGTGAGGGTTTCAGGGTGGGTGGGGGAAGGGGAAAAATGAGAATCATGTCCTGTAATATTCTGATACAAACTCTCAATGTTGAATGGAATGATGATGTGTATTCATAATGTCCCAATAAAGATTTGAATTTTTAAAAATTGTCTAAGTAATTTCATGACAAGTGCTTCCCATTAAGTGTGAGTAAGGTGGTGACTCAGAAGTTACTGATAAGGAATCTGGGAAATAAGGACACATCCTTAGCTGGCACTGACAATACAGCTTGAGGACCAGAACTATGTTTGTCAGCATTTTGCGTAATGTGTTAGTCATAGCACTGTGTCAAAGGAGAGCAGGACATCTTGGAGTTCTGCATCACAGGAAGAAAAATTACTAAATATTTCAATGTTCAAAAGTGCATTTTTTTACGTTCAAGTATTAACATAGCTTTGGAGCGAATTAGAAAATATATGTATATGTTGTTTGCTGGGAGCAGAAGGAAAATCTTTTAACAATAGTTCTAAAGGTTATGACACTGTTTGTCAGATGCCTTTTACTGACAGTAGCACTCAACCAAGAAAACATAATGATAAAAACCCTTTATAATTTAAATTATAACATTGCTATGTTAGTAAGAAATGTCAGCCTTAATATTTTCCTCTCTCTCCTTTCTTTTTCTCCTCAAGTAAAGATATTGAGGCTTTAATGTTTGGATCCTACAAAAGAGTTCTTGAATGACGTACCCCACTATAAAGACACTCTACTAATCCTTTTCCCCCTGTGATTCCACTTGTTCAGGGACCATATACCCGCCACAACAGAGACTGTTCCAAATGAGTCATAAGTGCCTGAGTACTGGCAAGTGGTGACCTACAAACAGCTCTCCTGATGCTGCAACTTTTTTGACTTTCCTCAGCAAAATAGCTTATACTTGAAATAATTAAGTCAGAAAGTTTATCTTTATGAGACTTCCCTCTTGTTCAAAACATAGTGTATCTCATTTGTCCCCCAGATTGTTGCCTAGTTTTTCTCAATAGGCACAAATTAACTAATGACAAATAGCCCCCAATTATAGTTCATGCATATGAAATATCTATATCACTCATACCCACACACACACCACTTGAAAATAGTCAGTCCTGAAACTTGCAGCGTGAACTGCTAACATGCCAAACCACCAGAGCAGAGATGACTAACTTCACTCAATAAGATTTTAGCAGTACTAGGCACTATGCCAAACTCCATTCATCCTAGTAACTCCCACAGTAGTCAAGACTTAAAGTCTAATGTAACTATTAGAAGCACAAGGGCCCATATATATATGATTGTATATAGGCTTGCCCACTGAAATGGAATTTATCAATTCCATTTAAGCCAGATCCCAAAGAACCCATTCCCACAGGTGAGGTAATTATTAAGTGGGTAACTATGGTCACAGTTCTGATATTTTAGCACTAACAGTGATAATAAAAATCAAACATAAGAAAGCTCTGTCACACAAGTGGAGGTAATTCAAATGAGAAAGTGAAATTGGCAAAGTATCTTATTTAAAGTATTTTATTTATTATATTAAAAGAAGATTCAGAAATTTAGATTCTCATATTTTAGGCTTATTGGGTCGGCCATGGTGCAACAAAACAAGCAGAAGAAAGAAACAATGTAACAGGATGATGTTTCTTGAATATTGTAAATTTTGATTTTGCATTATTTGTGAAAAAATCCAATCAGATTTATCCGATAGGAAATTTAAAACACCATGACTCTTCTTATCCCTATTGGGATCATATCATGAAGTCAGCTATGAAGTGTATGTTCTGTAGTTTTCTGTTGCAGAAAGTAAAACAATAACGCAGAGAAAATCTCAAATCACTGTTTTCCTTACACATAAGTTACTTCTGTTTTCCTTGTTTCAATATGTTTTCCAATAAAATCTCTGTGACTGTAATAAGCACCCAAATATGTCCTTAACCAGCACGTTCTCCTGCAGTCCACTATCTCTTATCTCCTCCTCCACAGGAATCAAGCTCTTGTTCCACCCATAACATTTTCTAGTAAGACGATTCATAAAGGGGAAAATGTTGAGATTGTAACAAAAAAGTAAGGAAACAAATTTTATGTATATGGGGGGTGGTAGGGTGGGTAGGGCTATGGGAAAAAATGAGAATTAAGTTGTGTCTTATACTGGTACAAATCCCCATTATGGAGTGCAATCATGATGTGTATATTTAATGTACCAACAAAGATAAAAAAAAAAAAGAGGAATTGACAATCATTGCTGCTAAGCAAGAAGGGAGATGAAGATGAGGTGATGATGTGACACTTGCTGTCATCTATCAAGAGTACAGGGTCTACGGCTTCCTCTCAGGTCTTGTGGAAGCACTGAGAGATGCATTGGTGAATGGCTTGTGTCACATGTTTATTATAAATAATCACAAAGGCAGGGATAAGTGGAATGGGGTTTTCTGGGAGACCTAGATCTTAGTGACCCAAATACCGTATGATCTTCATGAGAGTAACATTTTGCTCACACCAATTCAAAAGATCTAATAAACAATAACTGCTTACAATAGTTTCACAAGAGAAATTATATCTCAGCTTAAAACCACATGAGGTGATGGTGGCATGTATAGAGAGCCAGAGAGAAAAAAAGGAAGAGCTTTGTAAGCCATTTTAGAGTCTTAATTTTATCAACCATATATAGGAAACCGTTGATCATTTTTAACAAGAAAGAAGAAATGTGTCAGATTTTGAAAAGGGATATTGGGCAATATTAAAAATGGTTTTCTGTGGAGCCATGGCAGAGGTGTGAAAATCAGTTTTTAGGCTACTAAAATGATTGCAAATTGGAAAGACTGACAGCAATAGTAAAGAATAGAGGGACAGATTGAAGATGGATTTTGAAGCTGGCATCAACACCTTTGAATCTTGGGAGAAAGAAAGGAGTGGAAATGTAGGAATGTGATGATCACACAGAGACTTTCACATATTTTAACACTGTTACACGGTGAGTATGTATGCAAATAATCATTCATTATGACTCATAAAAAATTATATACTGTTTTATTTTGTAATTTTTATATGACTCTGCACAGTATTAAGTTTTTCTTCCCATTGTAGGTCTCAAAAGTATCTTTACAAGAAATATCTCATCTCCAAAACTATAAATTTCTAGAATGGTAATTGCCTTTGAGTAGGTATTCTTTTCTTTTTCAACTATCCCTAGCATTTCAGATGTGTCTATGACTTCTCTTAGTAGAGAGGGCAGACTTGAAGGCAATGCTCATATTCTGGAATGCTAAGGTCTGAAAGGATTGTTTATTGCCACATCTTGATGATTCAAAATTTTTAGCTTAACATTGTTCTAGAAAGCCTATTAGAACACCTGCTTTTCAAAGGGATGATGGTGACAAGAGTTTTGACAGTGTGCTTCAGTATTTTGCATTGTTATGATACTGTAGTGCTTGAGGACAGGTCTGAGCCAGTAGAAGTAGCTGTGCCCTCATGAGCCAGGTTCTATAGCACATCTCTGAGCAACTTGTACTGGTTAAGAATTCTTAGAGATTAGGAGCCACTCAATATCTCCTAGTACAGATAATCTCCAACTCATAGCGGCTTAAGATCTTTCCATTTTGTTATGATACTGTCAGTACAAATTTTACCTCAGTTTCAAACTGAGGTCTTTTCTAGGACTAGCAGAACACTATAGAATACAGTGGACCCTTGACTTGCAAACTCAATTCATTCCTGGGTACTGGTTATAACTCACATCGATCAATTGAAGGCTCAGGATCTTTTACCCAGCCTTCAAATTCTCCTGTACACAGACAGAACTCAGAGTCTTTAAATAGACACTGACTCAGGACTTCTTAGTTAACCCCACACAGGAAAAGACATTGTCATGTTCTTTTCAGAACTTTTTAAGAGTTAAATCTGTATCTGAGATGAACTGAACACACAAGCAGCCAGAATTTGGATCATAACTAAAGACTATAATTTAAAACTAAAACTTTTCTAAAATGTGGAAATGTTAAAGTATTTTTAAGTTAATAAAATAAAATTCAGCCTACCTTTTATTTTGTCAAAAAAAGAGGACAATGTAATCATTCATTTTAAACATAACATGCTTTTGATTGAATAATAAAATTTAAACCACATTTTCATAGATAGCTAAAGGTGTTTTCTTCAGCAGAGTCATTAACTTTTGTATAGAATCATGTAACCTTTGAAAGGGCCATAATTTAGATGGTGAAGGTTTTGGTATTCTTTAAAGACAGACTTTTGACCTTCTATTACTTTCTTTTGTATAATAATTTTATAGGAGAAATTGTAAATCCTTAGCAAAGAGTTATAAAAACATGAGTTCAAAATTCAAATCTCCATATGAAAAATACTAGAAGAATAATCAAGTTTTCATAAAGAACAAAGCACATCTATATTATTTCTTAGACTTCTAATAAGGATAAAAAATTTTCATATTCTTGAGTAGAAAGTTGTGTGATACCTTTAATGTTCATTTTTGTTCCTTAACTCTTTTTCATATTTGTTTTGAAGGATAATTAAATGTACTGCAACTGTATAATCCAGTTTACATTTACTTTTCCACTCTTTTCTGCTATTTTCTATTGTAAATTATTTGTAGCATCTCACCATCTCTCTAAAAAAATTTTGGGGATTTTTTTGTTGTTGTTGTTAAAACAAAGTCTCACTTTGTAGTTCAAACTGATCCTTAACTCAGCCTTGAACTCAGCAATCCTCCTGTCTCTGCCTCCTGAGCGCTAGGATAACAGGCATGAGCCACCACACCCGGCACTGTGGTATCTAGTACTGATTGCTGGTGGGCGTGAGTCACTTCATCTGGCATTGTTGTATGTGGTAACAGGGGATTGAACCTGGGCCCTTGCACTTGCAAAGCAGGCACCTGAACCACTGAGCTAAATCCCTGACCCTTTTTTGGAAATGTTTATTGTGCTGTTTAAAAGGCTTTCTAGAATAATGAGATCAAAATGAAATTTACTATAACTACTTTTAAATTTTCAGAATATTAAATTGATGTACAGTATGATGTACTGTTCTAAATTTACCTATTTATTTTTAATTAAATTTATTGGTACATTGTAAGTATACGTTATTTTCACGTTCATCAATGAGATTTGTACCTGTACATGACAGATAAATCTTGATTCTTTTTTTTCCATTCCCCTGTCTTTCCTTTAACTCCTCTTCCCCCATGCATATGTATGCCTTCCGAGTGCTGGGATTATAGGCGTGAGACACCATGCCTGGCACTGTGGTATGTGGTACTGATTGCTGGTGGACGTGAGTCTCCATGCCCAGTATTGTACGTGATTAACTGGAGATGGAACCTGGGTCCTCGCGCTTGCAAGACAGGCGCCCGAACCACTGAGCCAAATCCCTGCCTCCTCCCCCAATTCCTCTTTTCCTTTGAAGATTTTCTATCTATTTCACAATACCTACTATATATTTAGGATCTCATTTAGAGACATTTATAGGTAAATGGACGTACACTGAGGCCAACCACATACACGAAAAAAATCAGAAGCACTTGTGTAAATACCATATTTTTTCATTTATTAATTTTTATTTCCTACTTTCATAGCACTACTTACCAATCTGTGCACTCAGTCCTGCCCTGATTTGAACTGATAACTTAAGATCATTTATACGGCTTGCAATTACTCTCTGGAGATCGAAATCTGCTCCATTATCAATCTACTTCTATGCCAAGATTGTAATGTTTCATTTCTTTGGTTTAACACTGATTTTGATATTTGGAATAATATATTTATAGTTAAGATATTCGAATTTGCATTTTATTTTAGACAACAGTTTTAAACCACTTAGCTAATTAAAACATGGGTTTTATTTTCATTACAATTAAAAAAATAAAAACTACATACTCCTAGAATTATGAAATATCCCTCAAGAAACATTAATAAATTGAAAAATATATGTCCCCCCTTCTATAAGTCAGTCCTATTTTCTATATAAATATTGAGTATTTTGTAAGATTACATTTTTATCCAATATATTCTAAATTTGAGAGTACTAGGAAAAACCTATCGACTTATTTATTTGCTTAATACTTTTGTAATTCTGTTATCAATAATTATTTAGTCCAAGGATATAAATAGATTTAATTTTTGTTAGTGTGTATTAGTTATATAGAAAGGTAGCTCTTATTTTGGCATTTTCATGTATACATGTGACTTTGATTTTCTCTCCACACCACTGCTACGCTTCACATGCTATAACCTCATCCTCACATGATTAACTTTTGTGTGTGTGTGTATGGTAAGAAATTTTAAGATTTATTTCCTTAGCAAATCTTGAGTATTCAGGATAGTATTATTGCCTACATTCATAATGTCATTCATTATGTTTTGAGAATGTGTTTGTTTTATATCTGGAGCTTCAACTCTTTAACCCATACCCTCTCATTTTTTTTCAGTCCAAACTCACTTGTTTGTGGGAGATGGAAATATTGATTTTGTCCAAGCAGACTGAAAACAATGCAGGCTGAAAAGAGTTAAATCCACAACTGGCTTTTTAATACAGATTTCTCTGGGCAAAACCTATATGCTGGCATCAAAGTAACTCACCTACGACTTCCATTCTCAAAATTTAAACTTTCTTAACTAGAAGGACAATGTTCTAATTACAACCAAATTTGCCTATTCTGTTTCCAAGACAAAAATGCTCTGTCTTGGCTTTTTCAAGCCTTAGTTACATTAATTTCCATAGAAACTGCACAGCTCTACATCTACCCAGGTAGTTCTGCCCTTGCACATAGCTGACCCCAATTGATTACCAATAGAAATCAATGGCTTGTGTTGACCAGTGTCTATGTCAGTTGCACTGGCATTGATAATCCTGGCACTGATAATCCTGGCACCCTGTTTTCTGTCTCTCTTAGTTCCATTTTTAATTCTTATCCTCAGGCCTGCGTCTTACACTCAGTAAAAAATGAGCCTTCTGTAGAGGTTTCCAGTAACATTTAAGGACTCTCCATTCTATTCTTCTTGTATGAATTTCTTTTATTTATCCTTCATATAAATGATATCATGCAGTATTTGTCTCTTCATCTATCATATGTACATTTATATCTATATATCTCTATATATTTTTACTTCCAGGTCATCCATTTTGTAGTCTTCTTCATTAAGACCAAATTACATTACTCTGTGTGTATCACATCTTCCTTACATATTTATTCATGAATTGCTTCTATATTTTGAATATTGTGAATAATATTTCAAGGAATATAGGAATAGAAGTGGTTTCTTGCATAATGATTTAATTTGAAGTTGATAGATGATAGATAGATGGATAGATAGATAGATAGATACATTAGTCTTCAAGTGATTACCAGATCACATGGTATTTATTTATTATTATTATTATTTTCTGAAAAATTTCCATACCATTTACCATAAGGCCTGTTCTAATTTACACTTTTTTGTTTGTTTGTTTGTTTGTTTATTTTTGTTTGAAACAGAGTCTCGCTTTGTGGTTCAGGCTGGCCCTGAGCCCAGCCTCAAACTCACATCACAGCAATCCTCCTGCCTCAGCCTCCCGAGTGCTGGGATTACAGGCATGATCCACCACGCCTGGCACTGTGGTATGTGGTACTGATTGCTGCTGGGTGTGAGTCTCCACACCCAGTATTGTATGTGGTTAACTGGGGATCAAACTGACGTCCTTGCACTTGCAAGGCAGGTGCTGGAACCACTGAGCTAACTCTCCGGCCCCTAATTTACACTTTCATGAAGATTGTACGAGAGTTCTCTTTTACCCATGTCTTTTCCAGAACATATTAGTTTCATACCTGTTCTTTTTCGATACAGCCACTTAATATGTATATAGTGTTTATTTTCTTTTTTTAATAATTGTTAAAGTTGAGTGCCTTTTCATATGTGTTGGATATTTGTATGTCTTTTGAAAAAAAATCTTATTCAAGTTTTACTCATTTTTAAATTAATTGATTTTGAATAACAATTCTAATAATTGAGTTGAGTTCCCTATATATTTTAGATACTAGGCTATCATAAAATGTATGGTTGTTTGAGTCAGCATTCCTCTTACTGGCTACAACATTGAATACCCTTAGTTTCATAGAACACATGATTAATTTCAGTTTTAGTTCATGCTCTTGTGGGACTAAGGCAGATATATCATGGCAGAAGGGCTTTCAGGAGCAAGGATGCTTATTTCACGGAAACCTGGAAGCAAAGAAGAAAGTAATACACTGGGCCCCAAGGACATGGGATATCAAGACACACCATAAGTGTTTTTCATCAGTTCCTAGAGTAGAACCCAAAGCCAATCAAATTGAATCTCCACTTTAACCATCACCATGATTTATAAATATTTGCTCTTATTCCATTAGTTGGCTCTGCTTCATTTATTGGTTTTAAACTTTTTCTTTTGATGTGATCCTCTTTGTTCATTTTTGCTTTAGTATTCTGTAATTTCTGTAGCCATTAAAAATCTTTTCCTACACCAATGTCATGAAACATTTTTCTTATATTTCTTGTACTGGATTTGCAATTTCAGAACTTACATTAGGCTATTTGAATTTTATATATACTGCAAGACAATGTTATACTTAGAATTTTTCATAGGTGGATATCAGTTTTCTCATCATTTATCAAAGAGACTATCCATTTGGCATCGTGTGCCCTTGGATCTTCGTTAAAAATCATTTGAATATATGTAATATATTGTTTATTGGATCTACACTATTAAGTTTAATTGATGTACATGTTTGTCTTTTTACCAACATCATATTATTTTATTTATAGTACTTTGTAATATCTTAAATCAAGAAATATGATGCCATCTACTATATACATAAGTTTTGTTTCCTTTTTTGTTTGTTTTTACTATAAAATTTTTTCTTTCTGTTCTTTGCTTTCCCTTAATCCCCTTCACTTTTCCCTTTGAACATCTTTTTTCCTATTTCACAATATTTATCATGTTTCTGGACCTTGTTTATACCTTCAGTTTCTCATACTAAAGAAATGATACTGTATTTACACATATGTGTCTTATTTATTTGACTTATGAATATGGCTTCAAGGTACATCCATTTAGTTATAAATCTCTCTAATTTATCATTCTTTATGCCAGAGTAATACCCCATTTTATATTAAAAAAACCTACTGTATCCAGTCTCCAGTTGATAGACATGTGTGGTGTTTCCAAGAGTTAGCTGGTATAAATTCTGCTGCTATAAACATGAGTGCATAGTGGTTGCACCAGTCTATATTTGCACCAAAGGTTAAAAAAGGTTCCTTTCTCTCCACAGTCCCATCAGCATTTGTTATTGATTTCCTTGATAGAAGCCATTCTTTGTGGAGTGAGATGAAATCTCAGCATTGTTTTCATCTGCATCTCTTGAATGACCAGTGAGGTTGAGCAATTTTTCATGTTTTTGTGCTGCCTTTACTTCTTCATCTGAAAAATGTCTGTTTATTTCAGGTGTCAATGTTTCTTTTTTGTTTTTGTTTTGTTTTCAAACCCTTGTGTCGAGGGCTGACTTTCAATAGATCGCAGCGAGGGAGCTGCTCTGCTACGTATGAAACCCCGACCCAGAAAGTTTCTTTTTTGTTGTTGTGTTGTTTTGTTTGTTTTGGGTTTTTTGTTTCGTTTTGTTTTTAAGACAGGGTCTTGCTTTTTAGGTCAGGTTGATCCTGAACTCACAATGTAGCCCAGACCAGCCTCAAACTCACAACAATCCTCTTTCCTTTGCCTCCCAAGTGCTGGGCTTACAGGCGTGAGTCACCATGCCTGGCACTGTGGTATATGGTTACCAGAGATCAAACTCGGGATCATGCACTTGCCAAGCAGATGCAGGAACCACTGAGCTAAATCTTTGATCCTTAAGATACCTATTTTTAAATTAGGTCTCAATAATTTTTAGGGGGTTAGGGTTTTTGAGACAGTGTCTTGCTTTGTATTTCAGGCTGACACTAAACTCACTATGCAGCCCAGGCTAGCTTCAAACTCACAGCAATCCTTCTGCCTCTGCACAGGCTTTGGGAAAATGTAACATAAGTAGTGCTAAACTATCCTCTGTACACTTGTCAGTGTGTATTTACTACTTCTTTGCCCTATACAGCTGTTTCTATCTTTTATTTGCATTTCCTAGCCTTTGTGATGATTGTTCACTGATGATAGTTAAAATTGATTTTTCTTCAAGGGATAAACATTAGAAGAGACTACCGGTTACCTTCCATCATTTCATCTGACTTTTTTTTATGTTATAAAAGTATATGGAAGTGAGAATCACTTTACTTTTGGACATAGAAAATGTCTGAATTTTAAAACTAAAGCTAAAATTTTGAGATTAATTTTGACTTATTTTCTATGGGTCCTGGAGTTTATTTTATGGTATTTAAAACCAAAGTATAGCTTCTCTTCCATAACTCATAAGAAAACATGATGTGAAATTCCACAAGGAGAATGATAAAAAAGCTGAAAGAACACAGCATCTTGAAGGATCTTACTGCATATCTCAGAAATCCAAGACCCATAATTAATCATGAATATCTCCATCTTCATAATAAACTCTGCTTTGAGAAGTTAAACTGTTTAATGCTGAAGTACACATAATGTTTGACTTGGTGTAGCAAGGATTCTAAAGAAAAGGAACTTATCAGATTTGTTGACAGATCCTAAATGTCAGATCTCTCATTATTTCCCAAGTAATGTTATTCATATGGTAACCTTTTACAAGTAGTTGCTATTAATCCATAACCTACTAATTATAATATTTTTCACTCATATTTTCTTTGGTAAACAGTCTGATGAAAATCACCAATAAAGTTATTGGCCTCCATGTATCTCATTATTTGGAAGATCAATAGCTCTTTGTGATTCACTATTTTTTTTTCAAATATCTAGGAAAGTTAATTTCAAAGACCCAGTTCTCCTGTGTCTAACTGACAAACTATACCAGCAAATACAGACACTGCTTTTTGCTGTAACACTAACTTCTTGAGAATTTATCCTCAGAAATCTGACAGATTCTTCTAACTTGTGCCTGGTTTTATCACTCAGGTATTCTTTCATGGATTTAATCACTTCCCCCCAAAACATATTCTGTATCTATCTTGTCGAATCTACAGGAATTTCCATGACCAATCAGTTGTCATGAAGAAAAAAGTATACTGCCAGATCCCAGCACCATTTCCAAACCTTGGGATTAAGTACTTTCTCGTATTTATTTAACTGTAGAGAATGAATCAGTGTACCATAATTCACTTCAATTGATGTCTCATTTAGAAGAGAAGATGAATAACTCTCTTCTTCACAGGTATATACACTATTTCCCTTTGACTATATGAAGATATAAAGAAATGCATACAAAATAACAAATATATTGAAGATTTAGAGTTGCATATTCCTACAGGTACATAAACTTGTATTATGTTCTTGACCTGTGACAATTGATATTTTCAACTTAATTCTACATAATTAAAAGAGATAATTGAAATACCAATAGAAAATACAGTCACTTGCAGTTTGACAATGATTTCTAGATTTTGATGTCTTCGAGACCTGGGGAAATTAGCCAAAATAAAGTAGCCATCAAGTAATTTTTTTTCTCAGTTTCCTCTCAAATATAAGAGTATGATATATTATGCTTCTAAATGGTGTTCTTAAATATACACAGGTGTGCACACATACACAGAGATATCTTTACTCCTGTTTTTGATTAGTTAAAAATAAATATGGCTACTTCTATTTTTGGCACAGTTGCATTTTCTTTTTGCTTTTCAAGATTTGCCAGTGCCAATGTGTTATAGTGATGAGAACATAATTAGCTTTCCCGACTTGCATTTTAGTGTCTCTGCTAAATCCACGCAGTAATGTTTGCCTGGATCATACCGCTTATGATGGAAAAAAAAAAAATGAATACAGTACTCTAGGTAGAGTTGACTATAAGCCTTAACATTTTCTTCATATGTATTCTGTATATGAAAAATATTGTAACTTTATATAAAAGTATTAAAATTAATAAAATTTTCTTTGATCTGATGACTAATACATCTCATTTGTTACAGACAATGTTTTATTTATTCCCTTTCAACTAAAGAGGCAAGAGTGAAACCAGTTACAATAGTGCCATTGATTTATGCTACTGGCTTAAGGAATATTTTTAAACAACAGTTGATGAGAAATGAATAATCTTTAATGAAGGAAATTCTGACCTGATGAAAATTCCAGTACTTATTTAGGAAACCTACCTAGAATTAGAATTCTAAGCATAGCCTCCTTAAGATATTTTCCACAAATTTAGATCAGAAGCTATACAAATTTTTTTTCCCCATCAGCAATCTTTCTTAGTCCATAGCTAATTAGCAACAATAGAGCTCAGGATTCTAAATTCAGCACAGAGTTAACCAATTTACATTTTAAAAAGCACAACTCTCAATTTGAAGGTGATTTTAGTTGCATTCATTTTAAACGAGGGGAAAATGGTGAAGTGCTAGAGCTTATTTTGATGGAAGTTTTTCTATTATATATATATATATAGAGAGAGAGAGAGAGTGTGTGTATATATTATATATATATATATATATATATATATATATAGAGAGAGAGAGAGAGAGAGAGAGAAAATAATTACTTTTTCCACTTAGGTTGACATTTAATTAAAAATAATTATTTTCAGTATTGTATTTAGCAAATTACAGCAAAACAAATGAACACAATTTTACTTAATGTGAAACATACAAATATTTATTTTAAAAATGTGACTCTACAGTAATCAGAGTAATTTTCACCCATGCACTTATCTATAATATTACAAAAATTATTTACACTTAAAGAAGATTCTTCCTTTAATGTGGCATTCTGAAAGCATAAGTTTCCTAAAGATAGCCTGCTTTAGTTAAATTCTAAGTAATTAGTTAACATAATGCAATGACATTTTTAGACACAATTGTGGTATCATTCTCCATTTTCAATTGGAATGCAGGCTTACCTTCAATATTACTAATTAGAAATGAACATATATTTTCACTGTAAACTGATACAAACTTTATGGAATATAGTCAATAAGAAAAAATATCACAATATATGCATACTTCTAGCTATAAATCTACTATAAGAAATATAATAATGTATCTTAAATCTCTGTAAAGTAATACATATATCAATGCAATATCTGTAACAGAAAAGTGATGTAAATAATGTGATTTACACTGAGATATAAATACCTAAATAAGTCAAAGGTCATTAAATCATGGGAAGATGATATAACTTATAAAAAGTGATAAAAATGTTAACATTAGTAATACTTATACTGAATGAAAATATGATATGATCACATATTTATTTAGGAAAGATGGTCAGTTTATTTAAATCTGCATAAATAATTTTATACAACATGCATTTGTAAAGTATATTATTTATATTTTATACAAAATATATAATGGGTAGTATATGAAATATATGATATATACCTGCATTGTAGGACTCAAAGTCTTTAAACTCAGTTAATATGACTGGGTAACTATTAAATATAACTACTCAAAGAATGATAGTTTATTTTAAAATTAAGTTGAAGAGTAAAAATTTCAGGCTTTGATATAGTAGATTCAAAATATTTCTCTTTAATAGATTGTTTCCATAGTAAAAATACTGATTAGACTGCATAATCAAAACTGACACTAAAAATTGAAGAAACAGTAATAGAAACAATAGATGTAAATACATAAATATAAAGTAAAATTTAGCAATATTAATTTTACATATTTTTAAATGGAATGATTATACACACACGCACACATACATACACATATATATAACATATATATGTATATGTATATATGTATATATATGTGTGTGTGTGTATATATATATATATATATATATATATATATATATATATATATGCACAAGCATGTATACCTATATGTCTTTATTCATTCATTTACTTGGGTTGAAATATGGGCAAACATTTGCTTTTGAATTCTTCAAAAGGAAATGAAAATTGGCCTTTTTTAAACAAGTAATATGAGATCACATCATAATACATTATATGCTTCTATAGAATTAAGAAAATTATCAGAGAAACTAAGAATATGTACTATAGGGTAGGACATTTGTGAAAACATTCTTCAGTGAATGCTTGAGAGCACAACAGATTGAATCTCACAAAATGGTAGGGAGAGACTGAGGACAGGGAAGAGTTTCACTTAACCTTTCCTACCTGACATTTATTATGTACATTATTAACATACTAGCTCCTGTCATTCCCTGAGACAAGTCTTCAAGGACAGGACTGAGTTGCTGCAGACCTGCTCTCAGTACTCCTTCCTCTGTAAATGGCCTGATAGTATTTTCTGCTTTGCGGCACGTTTCTGTGGCAACTCTTCAAGTATTGCAGCAAAAAACAGCTATAGACAATACACAAACAAAAAGGTATGGCTGTGTTCCACAATGTTTCATTTATGAACACTGAGATTAATTTTTATATAATATTCCTATTTCATGAAATATTGTTCTCTTGAGTTTCTTTTAACTTTCCAGAAATTAAAGAATTATCTTGAACTGGAGCCCCTACATAACAGATGGTAGGCTGGACTTGGCTCATGTTGAAATTCTAGACTCCTGCTGCAAAACACACTAACTTAGAAACTGCAATGGTGGCAATTCTTAGGAAGAACGCCAAGGCCTTTGCTGTGCTCCCATGGAGAGAACCTTGTGTCACTTCATAGAGGCATGAAGGTAAGACTTTCCTGCAGATAACTGTATTAGTAAATTTACATTACCATAATAAAGCATCTGACATGTTATTTTACAAGAAAGAGCTCAGAGTCTGAGAGTTCAGGGCAGCAGCAAGTGCATCAGCTGCACCCTGATGATTGTAAGGCAGGAACATGGAAATGCCCGTCGGAACCAGCCCTGGATCTCCAGCAAAGAAGCAGGACAGCCGGGGTGGCATCAGGTTTGCTTCTTTGTTTTCTAATAACAGTCTCAGAGAACTCTAGGTATGGCAAGAGGATTGCTTCTTGAAAAAGGGTCCCCAACTGAATTCCCAGGAAGCCACACCTTCTATGGGTTCTGAACCTGCCACTCTGGGCACCAAAACTTCAATCACAACGGATCTTTAGTGGACACTCTAATCACATTCAAACTATAACTGGTGGGAACAAAACATTGTCACTTCAGATATAAACTTGAGAAAAAAGCAAAAACATTTTGAGATTATGATAAATAAATCATTATTTTAAAATCAAATGAGCATATATATGTATAAGAATGTTTATATATATATATCACAAAATTAAAAAGTAATTTGCAACTAATTACTAATGTTGTACAAATAACATAAGCCAACCAATGATTATGATATCCCTTTAAAAATTGTTCCCGGTATGAAATTGACAGTTTTTCATAAAAATTGACTCACAGTATTCTTTTTTCTGCCTTTAAGTTTATTGGTACATTTTAGGTATACATCATGTTCATATTCATTAATTTGTGACAATATATGATATATCTTGGTTCTTGTTTTTTTCCCATTCCCCTGCCCTCCCTTCAACCCCCATCCCTCCCTATTTATAAGAGCTTTATTTCCATTTTTCTTTCTTTTCTCATATTATTTCTCTCATTATTTTCCTTCCCCCCACCTCCTCTCTTCTCCTTCCCTTTTGAACTTGTGAAATAGGAAGAAAAGACTGAAAATATTCTAAGATGATTAAGAAATGTCATGAAAGCTTTTCAGAATTGTCACAAACCTCATCAAGATAGAGATGACTTAAAATTTTATAGCACCTGATACTGACTAACTCTTTAGTGTTAAACATCTCCAAAAGAGTGCTACTGAAGATTAGAAAGAAGGCTTCTCAACTTAATAGCTTTTGCATGTTTTTTTAAAAAATTAAAATATAGTAGGACTGACCTGACTTACAAAAATGGACATTAATGATTAATTTGAAAATATTCCCAAAGCATTAAATACCTGGTAATTATAATGATGAAAAGGGTCTGATAATCTCAAATTATCTGCCATGATTTGTCCTTATAAATCTCCTCTAATTATAGGTTTTCACAATGCTTCTCTTTGTTATTGCCAAAAGCTGGAATACAGAATTACAGAGCAATTCTAACTTGATAAAGGATGTTTTCCTCCATTCAAAGTACATTCTATTAAAGATAAAGAAATAAATATGTGTTTTGCTAGTTATGTTTCTAAATGAGATAACATGCATCATTAGATAATCAGCCTAATAATAATTAACTAAAATTTCCTAATCAGAAAATATTCAGAAACTTTAAATGTCTTAGTTGAAATTTAAATACATAGTGATATATGAACAATACTAGAAATTATCTATGTAATAATGGTTTCTATTCTTGTCCGTGGTCTTTTGTCAGTTTAATTAGGATGATGATTATGGGTCCAACTTGCACAGAGTTCATAACAAACTGTTAAAATGTAGATCTACACAGCAATAATGGCATCATTCATCACAATACCTTTATTCTCTCTCAAAGTCCTACTCTTTTGCACATCTGTTCCAATGACTTTCTTCACTTTCTCATTTCACAATAGCATAATACCTGTCTCCACATCAATATCTGATTGTCTATCTATTGAAAATCTTTTTGATAAGACTTTCAATGAGTCCTAGTTACTAAACTCAAGTAATACAATTTATTCTCCATATTTCCTTGTGTTTCTGTAATGTTTGATACATTTGGCTCTCTGTCATGAATTACTTCTTTATTTGGAAATGATATTTAGATTTTTCCTGTATTTCTAATGCCTTTATCTCTGTGGTCTTGGAACTATTCCTTCTCTTTCCACTAACATCTTATGTTGTACCATTTCCTCAGGATTTTCTCTTCAACTTTCTTTTAATATATTTTGTATATTATCTCAGAGAAATCTTTTATTGTCATGACTTCAAATATCAATTATTTGCAAATAACTTCAAAATCTCTCTATCCTATTCATATCTCCAAACTCAAATTCTAACTACTTTATAAGAATTAAAGTAAGAAAACCCTATATGACTCATTTAAATCATTCAAATGTATATGTATATATACATATACACACATATATACATATATATGATTTCATACAAATACATAGTTTGAGAAATTAAAATTGTTATGAATTTCATAAAATTCAAAAAATATATTTGAAGAGGTAAAAACTGATATTATTCTTTATTAATGAGATCCTTTGAGGTTGCATATTTTTAATTTTTTAAGTTTTTAAAAATTTTTAAAACTTTATAGAGTCCACACCGCTATTACAAAGGGTAACGTGAAGTCACTGTTGTTCACAGAATATTAGACAACACTAATTTAAGAACAATATACTATTGTAGCATACATTTAAAATGATTAGATTGAGAACTTTTTGTTATTACTATTCTAATAGGTGACCTGGTATTTTGGAAACTAAAAGAAAACTATGGCTTTTCATCCGTTACTTCCAAATCTGTAACTCTATTCTGTCTACATCTCTCTTTAGGCATATGACATCATTCTAACACAACTTGTTTCAAAATATTTACATGAACTGTTGCTTTGCCATTTTTAAGCTATACAAACTTGATAAACTTAGCTTCCTTCTACTTCAGCCACCTCATTTGTAAAATAGAGGTATTAATATGAGGCATCTTATATTATTATATTGAACATGGAAGGAATTTTATGCTACATAAGTTGTTTCTAGCATTCTTATCTTATTTTGTTAAAATTTTATCTTAAACTGATGCACTGATTTTATAATTTTTAAATATATATGTATATATTCTGTTATTCTATTAGTAATTATTGCTTTAGTTCAAATTGAACTATCATATAATTCTTATCAATGCAGAATATTGAGATTTCACTATTTCTTCATTTAACAATGATATATTGAGTACTTAAAGCCAATTACTATCACAATAAAATATTATACTTCCATATAAAATGCCCATTTGTAATTAGTGTCATCTTTTTCCAATAACCCTTAACAAAGGTGCCTTCATCAATGTTGAAGAAAACAATCATTTAAAAAATTCTAATAAAAATTACATCTTGCTGTTTTTAATTTAGAAAACATCAGAGTAATGCTATGGATTAAACAGAAAGTGAGATATTGAAAACATATTTTTACTATAAAAATAATTTTGGTATAAAAATTATATGAACTTCACAATCTAAGAAGCAGAATTATTTTGAAGAACATAGCTACTGCT
This sequence comes from Petromus typicus, assembly GCA_004026965.1. Lineage (NCBI taxonomy): Eukaryota > Metazoa > Chordata > Mammalia > Rodentia > Petromuridae > Petromus > Petromus typicus. Next base: position 43,522 of record PVIR01001570.1, on the reverse strand, counting down.
TTTATATCCTTATGAAAGTATCCCTTTAGCATTAATTCATGATGTAGTTATTAGTAAAATCCATAATAATGAGTATATTCTCTATTTTTAAATTCCAGTTGTATTCTGGGTACCCTTGAGATCAGATTATGGTCCTATTTACTCTCTTTGCTGTGAAAGTGGACATCGTAAATTCTTATATAATGTCACATTCGAGACATTTAATTTCACAGATATTTTGATTTTGTTGCAGTTATAATGAAATTGTCAAAAAATCAGGTAAAAATATAATGACACAATTATCTCAGGCAGTGAACTTGCCTTATTATTTTTTCCTTCCCATTCCGCATTTCATTTTCTGTTCAACCTAAATAAAACAAATTTAGTTTGCAGATTAATGAATTCAGCTAGGTGCCTGCATTTAATTTGGTTCAATTTCTCCATCATGACTACATTTAAGTCTTGCATTAAATTTTAAGTGTCACATTTTTTCAGACTTTTTAAAAATTTCATTCTTGTTTGGTCTATAGCAGAGCTAATTATGTTTTTGGCAATTAATTTAAGAATCTTCACAAGTTATGATATCAAAGATGGAAATTATGCTCTAATATTTTTCTATGGGGTATTTTTCTCATTAATCAAATAATATATATGTTCCAAAAATATTGATTAAAACATTCTCAAATTTTAAAACGTTACCATAAATTTTAAATCAGTGATCCATGTAAGCTAAACATAACTATATTTTAATTATGAGAAGTCAATTAGTACAAGAAAAAGAATCTACCAGGAGGATGTATAAAGTTGAGTATATTTAAGAGGTTTATTACATTGTTTTGTCTTCATGTTCAATCCTGAAAGTTATCATAAGTCTAACTTCCAGAAACTAAATGTAGTGAATCATCATTTTGTAAGAGCAGACACCTTGGGTCACCCTTAATTGAACTACATTTAGTTAATCACAAATATTATTACCTGATTCATTTTGTTGGGGATCAAGGGAAAGAAAGATAACAAACATCTGCCTTGATTACTAAATTTCTAATTATGATCAAATTGATTTTGATTTTTATCCAGAAATGGAAGAGTGTGAAGGTGATGCAGAGTAATTCATGTATTGCTGAAGTAATCATCAGGAAGACCTGTCTCCATCCTATATGCGTGTTACACATACATAATGATACACATGTCATTAGTTTAACATAAATGGTGCAAGTATTTAATCAAAGACGACTAGTTTGGTCATCAAAAATTACGTTAACTGATATAATTAGGAAACTATCAATTATAATGTAGAGTTATGCATGTATGTGTAAGCTTTCCGACTCTAAATTGTAACTACTTCCTGTCTTCCTCTGAGTATTATAATTCAAAACTATGCTCCACTATTTACATATTGGAAATTAAAGTAACAGAATTAGATCTTATTTCTGCCTTTTTATCATTCCATACTGCTTTTCATATTTATTTTTATGTTTCATTATCATTTTAGAATATAACCATTTGTAAAAATAAAGATTTAATTTCCCATCAGTCTATTATCAGTTTTTTAAATATTACAAACAAAACAGAAAAATTCATTGGCTAACAATCTTGATATTTTAGCCACTTTTATGTTTAATTTTTAGACTTGCCATTTAAGTGAGCTATATAATGTGGCACTATATAATGTGCCATATAATGTTTCCTTATTCTCTAGGAAAAAAAAATCTTGACGTAGGTTATGGGTGAAGATGTGGAATATTCAAAGCCGTTTCTACTTTCAGATAGTATTAACAAGAAGAGTACCAGCGGACCGACAATCCGGGCCTGATTGTTCCAGAAAATAAAGAAGAAAAGAAAAGAAAGCCTATTTAAATATGGCAAAATATTTTCTCAGAACCTGCATTTCTATGTACCAGTACACTCTGCTACTACACTAGAACCACTGAAACCTGGGTCCGTTCTGATTTTTGACCAATATACTACGTGACTAGAAGTATGAACAAATGTCAGAACATGTGTTGTATGGCATGACCCCTTCTCTATGTCATTTTATTCTGAGGTAAACATTATAATTCCCATTATTATCAGATGCTTGCTGAAAACACTTCCATGGAAGGTAGGAAAAGAAAAGCTGTTTCTTTACTTAAAACATCTCTGACACTGAGTTTGTAGATGTTCTAAGCCAAGCATTCCCCTATTTATCTACAGTTATATAAACCAGGGATCTTGCAATTTCATTCAATTTGACACTACCCAGAGTTAACACAGAATGCAGAGGTTGATTTCAGACAATAGGACTGCTATCACTTTATTCTCTTAAGTACTGGGCACTAAGGACATCCATAGGACAATTTTTTCTCATTTGGGTAAGAATAAGTTGTTCCAATAATCCTCTCTTTTAATACTTGGTTATAATGGCTCACAGAGTTTATGGAAAGCGTATTTATTTGCTACTTTGTTATAAAATTTATAAAAGAGCTAAATGACTACTAGCTCAATGAGAAGGTGCCTAGGGATGGTTAAAAAGGGTTGAGAATATGGTATCCATCTCTGTGCTATAGGATGAGTCAGTCTGTCAGCTTCTGGACATGGCCAGCATGACAGACGCTCTTTAGACCATGGAATTAAAGGGTTTGCATGTACACTTCCTCATACAGTATTTGTGATTATTATCAATCTTCTGTACCTTTCCCTTCCGTAGAGTCATGAGAAGGTGCTAAAATGTTCTGCTTCTTTTTATAACAGGGTCTTTGTGCTGGTCTGACCAGCACACAGCGTAATGCTATCCTAAAGCCCACCAAGAGGTTCTTCATTCAAATAAAAGAAATTCCTATCCCCTAGAGCGTTCTGTGGGATTTAGAAGTTCTTTGTAAGGTGCTCCTGTCACTCTGCTACTCAGAGAATTACAAGCATTTTGGGAGTGCCTTTGCAGGAGCAAGTGATGAAAATCAAAGGCAGATTTTTCTGTATTATTCAAGCACTACATAAAACAATGCAACAATTTACTCAGCATCATTCTTACAAATACTTGGACTAATGTAAACTGAAGAGAAGCACAAAATGCCATTTTTAACATTACATCTCACTGATCAGCCCTGTGCCCACCACAGAGCAGTTTACTGTATGTCTTAAGCACGCATTACATGGATCATGATTGCAAATTGGGCTGAAAAAGAAGAAAGCCAATCTAAACAGATTTCCTTTGTTATAATCATTACCATTACTTTTTGTTTTTCTTTCTTTCATTTTCTGCTTATTTTTCTTCTTATTCAAACATGAACAAGCTTGCCTGAAATTACATCTGTAGTTTCTTTCCTGTCTCAATCATACTTTTTAAAAGTTGACATGATGTATGTAAAAAATGTTTTTTCTAATTTCACTTAGTTTTCCAAAATGCTTAACTCTACAAGGTAGTCAGTATTCCCATAATAATAATAAATCTAAATAATGTGCCTTATCTACAACACTTACATTTCAATAATCATAACATGATGGTTACATACAAACTGATCAAAGTTACGCCAAGTTCAGGAAACCAAAGATGCATTTAACAAAACATTCAACAATGAATCCTTCTAAAGGTTAACTCTCCACCTGATGGTAAAGAGAAGATTTTGAAAAACTTAAAGGTCAAGGTAGACTTTGGAATATCCCCAGTGGGCATTAGTATTTTTTTTTAATGTATAAGGAAATTGAAGCTTAGTAAGTAGCAGATACAAGAGTAAAAGAAAATAAAAAATTTCTGTCCTTTGTATAAAAGTAATATGTATGGGCAATTGAAGCCTAATTAAAAAACCCTTTTGTCTCTCCTCATGTAGGCAATGACGTCTGTTGCTTTGGTTCCTGAAATTCTTTCAAGCCGAAACTCATCAAGTTATTTATTCATTAAAAAAATATATAGACGGCCAGGTAGTTAGCTCAGTGGTTCCGGCGCCTGTCTTGCAAGTGCAAGGGCCCGGGTTTGATTCCCCGGTAACCACATAACAATACTGGGTGTGGAGACCCACACCCAGCAGCAACCAGTACCACATACCACAGTGCTGGGCGTGGTGGCTCACGCCTGTCATCCCAGCACTAGGGAGGTAGAGGCAGGAGGATTGTGATGTGAGTTGGAGGCTGAGCTCAGGGCCAGCCTGAACCACAAAGCGAGACCCTGTCTCAAAAAAACCTAAAAAAAAAAAAAAAAAAAAAAAAAAAATATATATATATATATATATATAGAGAGAGAGAGAGAGAGACATTTGAAATGTCAGGTACTATTAGTGGTACTAGAGAAAGGGCAGCAAATAAAACTACTTTCTTACTTTCATGAAACATTTTGTTGAGAAGTGACAAACGAAAAATAAATCAATTCATATATAATAAGTGATAATGAAAAAGTGCAGGGATAATTCAAAGGATGATAGGAAATAATATTGCAATTAATAGTAAAAAAATTACTTGTAAAAAGATCTAAATAGAGATCTGAATGAAACAAGGGACAGTTTCAAATACCTAAATTAATACAAAGTGCTTTCTAAAGGTGACAATGGAGTATGTTCATTTATAGCCTTCTTTAAAAAGTCCACAACAGTGACACTATTGAGGCAAGATTACAACTATGGTTGCTTTAATTTAGTTTTACTCAGGGTATTTTATTTTTCTGAGGTGAAATTTATATAAACATAAGCTATATGGGATTGTTTTTTTTACTTCTTTGAAATCCCTGGATATTTTAAAGTGAGGAATAGAGACCAACAGTCCTATTTTTTCCATGATAAAACACAGTACAAATTTATCACTTATTTAATCTAGTTTGTAGGATGTATAGTGATGTTCAATTGTAGCTTTTGTTTTGTTTTGTTTTGTTTTTCCTAGCTATTCATGTTAAACTGGAAGCTAGTGAACAGGGATCAGAGTCACGACAGCCTACGGCATCCAAACTCACTCTGGTCAAAGCATTACCAGGGCTAAATTGAGAAATCTTATTGTAAGGAAAAACTACGTATTATTTACCTCCACTATGGTGCTGATCATATACCTACAACTTAGGAAAAGGGTGAAATAAGTTTTGTCAAATGCAATTTGTTTATCCTAAAGTTATTCTTGAGATTATCTACCTCCAACCTCACAGAAACAAGATCACAACCTTTAAAGTAAGAGAAAGTAAATCACTTTGTAAATGATATACCACCTTCAGTCTAAATTATTAATTTGGCTTGATGGCATATCACACAAACAGAAATGATAATAAAGAGATCAAGAGAAATATTTACATGTATTCAAGATTTTGTTTCTAGCATATAAGAAATTTAAATAAGATATAATTACACATAACTAATTAGAAGCAGATAATAGATGGTGATTATCAGGGGCTGGAATTAAATACTGGTCAAAAGTTACAAAGTTCTTGTTTGGAAAAACAATTATGTTGTAGAGATCTACTTTTCAACATGGCAGAAAAAATAATTTTTTATGATTAAGTAAACAGAGAAAAGGCCAGAGATTTAGCTCAGTGGTTCCAGTGTCTGCCTGGCAAGTGCGAAGTCCTGAGTTCGACTCCTGGTAACCACATACCACAATGTGGGTCATGGTGAATTACATCTGTAAGCCCAGCACTCTAGAGGCAGAGGCAGGAGGATTGCTGTGAGTTCAAGGCTGGTCTGGGCTACTTAGCGAGTGCAGAGCCAGCCTGAATTGCAAAACAAGACCTTATCTCAAAATAAGTAAATTAATTAAATACAACTTTCCAGTAAAATTAGTGTAAATATTGGAATCCAGTACTCATTTTGGAAGAGAAGTACAAAAGTCTTGGATTTGATTATCAGCATAACTAAATAAAAAATAAAAATCAAACAAAAATCTATTAGATGGATTTAATTCCACAATAGATTAGAGAAAGCATAATATAAAATATTAAATAGGAACACCAATCAAAACATAGAATTTCAAAAAAAACCCCAAAAATAGCAGAGAAAAAAGTAAGAGACATGATCAAAAGACCAAATATATATGGAATTACAGTCCAAAGAGTAGAGAGACAAATGTAACCAGCAGTATAATGGCCACTACCTCACATAAAAGTAGAATATATAAGCCTCAAGTTACATACAACCAATCCAGTGTAATGGAAACTTAATGACTGAGATATATGCAAAATGCGTGCACAACAACAGGGTAATCTGTCCTCATATGTTAGAGTGAGAAGAAAAATGAGAAAAAAATGACATACATGGTGTAGATTATAGATTATGGATTTAGATACAAATATAAATGTACAAAGCATACATTTATTCTTGCAAATAATTTATGAGAAAATAGTGAATACTGTAAATGAATGGGCACTATTAAGCATTATATGTATATTTTAATGAAATATTTAGGCAGGTACTGACTTATTGTGCCAAACAGCATTCAGTGGAGAAGACTATAAACAGATTCCTTATTTCCAAAACAATGAGTATTGTTATCATTCTCATCTATAGAATGATACTGGATTTGGTTGTTTTACTAGTCCAATTTATTCATCTATTTTTATAAACTCCAATTTTCACATTTATTATGCGGCAGGCATCACTAAATCATGGAGCTATATTCTGAGAAATGTGCTGTGAGGTGATTTCATTATAACATACACTGGAATTAAAATGTCTACGACATCAGTAGGTAATATAATTTTACAGGTCTCCACCGTATGTGTGCTTGGTTACTGCCTAAACTCTCCTCGTACTGCATGACAATGTTTGGTCCAGTTTATGAACTACATTCAAAGCAAGACACAGGTGTTTTAAATGTTCCTTTGTCACTTAACATTTGCTGTAGAAGTCGAGTAAAAGAAAAAAATTTCAGTTTGATGAGCAAGATACGTCTTAACCTCTGGACCAAGCAAAGATGTCATTTTGAGTTACAACTTTTTCCTGTGATAATACAAGCTCCATTGAGAAAATATGTGCAGTGACCTTTTGATAATGTACGGCCACATCCTGCCAGACACTCCTCAAATTTCTGTAAAAATGTAACGCGTTTCTCCACAGAAAACAGTACCAAAGGCGAATGATGGACTGACACTGAACAGCGAACAATAAAAGGGATTACATCTGAGGAGTCTGTTTGTAGTAAAAAGTATACATGGCCTCACCTTCACTTTCTTAAAACGTGTATTTTTCCAGTTTCCCTTTTGGGGAAGTAGTAGGCACATCCAAATTTCACTTTCAGAAAAGCACATTTAAATAAAAAAAGTACTTGCATTTAATAGGTAGTCGTAGTTAGATATTACTACTTTTTCAAGGTTCCTTGAGATTTTTCATTGACTACAAAGCTAGAAGCAGAGTGACTTGGCAAGAGCTAACTGTGCAAAAATGGTTTTTTATATTAACTGGCAGTTTCAAAGAAATTCACTTTTAATCTCTAACTTTGATCATCTATTGATAATGTTTACAATATGATCACATTTCACATTGAGAACTGGTAATTGTATATGACACATCTTGATTCTCATTTAATTTTTAATTTTTAGTTAACATCAGAAATACATTAATACTCAGATGGGGATGTAACTTAGGCAAGTGTCTAAAATGTGTGAGATTCTGAGTTCAGTTCCTACCACTGCATAAAATAAAAATACAGAGCATGAAAATCATGAAAATGTAAAGTGATGATGATGCATGTGCTTGGAATGCAGAACTGAAAAGGAATCTGTATGGTCTCAGTAACAGTCACCATACAGCATCAGGAAATGTGTTCATTGCTGATTTTACATTCCTTTATATTAAAATTTAATGTAAACTCAATATGCTTTGACAATTTTTCCCATAAATAGGTGCATAGTGATATGGGACCAAGGAAAGATGGAGAAGTAAACAAGATGCTATCTGTCATTGGCTCATTCAGTAGGCAAATATTTATTGCATACGCCTAATTATTCCAGAAAGACCAATGGTCAGACTAATGAAAGGAACAGATCTTCATAGTAAGAACTGAAACAAGAGCAAACAGAAAGATGGTCACAGTGTACCTGTCATAGTTTTGTGACTTTTGGTCTAGGGAGAAGGAGTCAATGGATATTTTCCTCTACTTTTTGTTTATTAGAAATAAAGCTAAAAAAAAAAAAAACTAGCTATGCAATAGGCAGCTTTTCTTCATTTTGACAAAATCCCTAAGTTTACCCATTTGGTTTATTTGGGCTCAGAGTTGTTAGGTTTCAGTCTCTGCTTGCTTAGCTCTGTAACTCTTGGCTCTGTGAGGAAGCAGAATATCATAATAGAGGTACATGATGAAGGAAGAAAGTTCATCACGTCGTGGTGATCAGGAAGAAGAGAGAAAGGAAGAACAGGTTTGATGTCCCACAACCCCCGTGAAGGGCCTGCTCCCATGAGCCAGCACAAGGCCTCTCATATGGTCCATCACCTCTTCAGAGTGTCAAGATCCAGTTGTAAAAGTGACAAGAGCAAAGTTCTTTGTTAAAACTAGATTTCACAAGGAATTAGACAAACAGACCAAGGAGACATTTTGGGAATTTGTTTAAACGTCAGCCAGAGAATTTTGTAGTAAACAAAGAGCAGTGTTGTGAAAACATATATGGGAAGAAATAGAATGAAACTGATAAGATGTCTCTAAAGCTTATATCTGAGCTATGGAAACACTATCTACATTTTTGCTGCAGTCATTTTGAAATAACCAAGACTAATTTATGAAAATGAGTCACTTCCATTGTTTTCTAAGAAAGAAAATAGTTTTTCAAAAGGAGACTGCATTGAGCAGCCAAAACGTAATCATCGCACACAGGCTGTGCACAGCTTGTACTTTGGTAAATGTGTAAGAATTAAATACTAGACTGTTCAGCTACTTCTAAAAGTTAATGCGAATGGGGGTCAAAGAAGAGCTTAGCAATTCCTCTGAATAGATGGACAATTATAAGTTAAAGGAAATGTTTAAACATTCCATCTCCTTGGGGAAACTGCTGCCTTACAATTCTCACTACCTTTAAAAGAAAATTATTTCTCTTTTGAAAGAGAACACTTTCAAAGACTTTTGAGACTGTGAGCTGGCATCAGAAGAAACCAGCTTTTCTACGAACATTTATATAACTCTTTACTACTTAACAGAAAAATAAACATGGCAAACCACAAGAAGAGAAAGGAAATGAAAGATAAGGAAGAGACAAAATACTGAAAAGAAAAATAATTGGTATTAGAAAGAAGAAGAATACAGGCTTGTAAAAATCTGTCATCTAGTGCTTCAGAGCAATATTTTTGAAATGTAAATGATTGTTGTGATTTTTAAATTCTACAACACTCTACTCTCAAACCATAGATAATTATGTGTTTTGGTTGGGACGTTTTTTAATGAATAATTTTCAAAAAGTTAACTAATTAAATGTTTCACATAAAGTTAAATCTAGTTGGAGCAATCTTGTCTAAGAATTGTTTCAGTAAGTTGTGGAAGTGACTAGACATAGATAGTGATAATTCTGCTGTTGAAAAATTTAGTCATTTTTAAACTCTTTACAGTTTTTCTAGAATTTAGAGATGGACCAGAAAATAAATGATATTCAAGATGATCCTATTTTTATTATTGAACAATTCTGCAAATAATAGTTCAGAAAAATGGAGAAGATAATAAATTAAAAGTGTACTTTCTTACTTTTCTTTGTTGTTTTAGCATCAATATTGTGTTTTCTTCTACAAATAAAATATGTAGTTATGACGACCTCTATGGTGGTACTCAATAAATATGTGTGTTATTTTAGTTATATATTTGATTATAATTAATCAAATGTATAATTAATTATACAGAATAACTATATCCACAATAAATATGAAAAAGCTTTGTTATATCTGACACCATGGGTTGAGTTTTCAGAAACATATTCTATCAGATCCATTAGTCATACACATGCCAATGTGGAAAAACAATACATATTAGTCCACCTTTTTGAACATTAGGAAACCCTGGTGCTTTTCCAGATCTAACCACATCACCTTGCACAGCTTCATGCATCTCTGGGGAGCCTAACTTCCTTAACTTCCGAGGTTCTGTTGGTCTCTTCACAAGTTCGTCTCCTTGGTTCCTCTTGACACATTGCACAGCGTTCCTGTCATGCCACTTAGCCAGCAGCAGCTACACTAAACATTCACCCATTGTGTATAATTGTTTTGCCTGTATACTTAATGAAAAATTTAGAATGAGGGCAAAAGACAATCATCCTTTAGTGGATGACTTTATTTGTCCTTTGGTTTTTCTAGAGCTCCGTAGTAATTTATGCATAAGAAAAACCATTGAGCATGACATAGGGATGACCTACCTGTGTTAAGTTGTCTTCATAGCCCATTTTCCTACTTTGTCAGTGAAATATTTCCTAAAAGCTTTGAAGTAGGTCTCAGTGATGATTGATCCCATTGAAAGAAGGAATACTTTTTGTTTACTGATCAATTTATTGTTTTGTCTGAGTAGCAGTCAAAATGTGGAATGGCAAGACTCCAGACATATATAATTATAGTTCAAAATAAATGACACTAAATATCCAAACTGAATTATATCCATATCCAATAAGCACATTCCAACCAATAGATACTAGGAGGGTATGGGGCCAGCTTTTTAAAAATTAGTAGCTCTCAAGATTATATATAGCAGTATAGAAAATAGTGATATCATTTACTTACATATGCACATCTATGAATATAGGTGCTTGATAAAGACAAAAGTCAGTAAACAGATTATATAATTTGATCTATATATCAAATATATATCCAAATTATATATATACATATATAGAATTATATATGTGTATATATATATATAATACATATATATATATAATATATATATATATTGAATTTTATATATCAATTTGGGGCCTGAAAAGATTTGTGATACTTATTTAACTCTAGGAGTAGGGTATGGGTGCATCTGGACAAGCTGCCCATTATTCTTTTGCATTATTCTTTTCCAATCCAGATGGCAGTGATTGCTTACATAATCATGTGAACTATATTAAGAAATATGGTGTTGACTGTGTAGTTACACAACCCAGGTGCGATAGTCCTTTAGGACAGCCATAACAGTGTGCATCAAACTGAGTGGCCTAAAACTATATATGTGTTTTAGACCATAGATTTAGCTCAGTGGTTCCAGCATCTCCCTTACAAGCAAAAGGCCCCATATTCCATCCCCAGCAACCACATACCATAATGCCAGGTGTGGTGACTCATACCCAACAGCAATCAATACTACATACCACAATGCTGAGGTTTGGTGGCTCACACCTTTCATCCCAGCACTCAGGAGACAGAGACAGGAGGATTTCTGTGAGTTCGAGGCTTCCCTGGGGTACATAGTGAGCTCAGGGCCAGCCTAAAGTAGAAAAGAGAGATCCTGTCTAACACACACACACACACACACACACACACACACACCTGCGCATGTGTGTGTGTTGTCTCACAACTCTGAAGTTGAATTATGAGATCAAAGTGTTCACAGAGCCCTCCTCTTTCTGAAGGTGATAGAAGAGTTGCTGATCAAAGATGTTATAAGTTAGACCTAAAGGATTTTCCCAAGTCTTCATCAGTTGGGAAGCTGATTAGATCTTGGAGGTTCTATACCGTGCTCATGAGTAGACACAACCTTGATGAGCACATTAGCCGAATTTGTTTTTAGGAGCTGCAGTCTGACTTAAAAAAGGTAATGATGAGCACAAGACCTGAAATGGTACATCTCCTTCCTCAGTTCCTCTTCTCACTCTCTGCTTTATGTCTACCATGCCTATAACTGCTTTCCTCTGCCTATTTTCTTCTACCAAATTTTCTGCCTTGGAGCTGACTAATCTATAGACTAAATCTGGAAACCAAATTAAGCTCCTCCTTTATTTTATGGTGATGGATATTTTATCTCAGAGATAAGAAAGTAACTAGGGCAGAAATAGTTGTGGGAGGGAGCACTTCTCAGACTCTGCCTAATCATGCAGTTCAGAAGACTTTGGAAACAGATTATGAAAGAAGTTTGTAAAAATCTGAAGATGCTGGCTGGAGACACTGGCTGAAGAAGCCTCAGAATTCTGTAAGCCAAATTTGATGGCAAATTCTTGTTAGAGCTCAGAAGATGAAGACCAGTCACAGTATGTTTCAGTTGGTACAATGATTTCATCAACAAACTACAGACCAGATGTGATGCATGTTGGCAGAAAATTGTCTTGATTTTGCTTGTGTTCTGAGACAGTAAGAGACTGAGATTAAGGCCAGTGGACTGATTAATCTGGTGGAGGAAATTTCAAGGCATTCAAAATTCTGGATGTGCTATTAGTATTTTTGACTGTTTTCAGCCAGATTTATTGTGAAACATTAAAAGTTTTAAATTTTAAAAGTTTCCAGTTTTTCAAAGAGCCTGCAATTCTGAGGTAAAGGAGAATATTATTGCTGAAAGATTAGTGTTCAAAAGAAGCCAAGTACTTTGCATAAAGATAAGAAAAGCAATGCTTCAAAAACATCTCAGAAATCAGCAAGTTTCCACCCTTCACAGATTCAAAGGTGAAAAAGTTTTTGTTTGAGAAAGAGCATCAGGGAACCCTGTTTCCAAAGGGCTACCTATGGATTGGTTCATCTGGATTCATTTCATAGTGTTCACTATGAAATAGTTCACTCAAGAGGCGGCCATGATCCAAGGGGGTCAACTTACTGCTGAAACCAAAGGCAAACCTTGGTGTCATCCAAGGGCTCCTGAAAGACTCACGTGTATCTCTTTATGCAAAATGAATTTCATCCTTCTTTATGAGTCACTAGATGTTTAACAGTTCAAGTATACCTAAAGAGTTGAAATACAGCCCTTGTTAGAATATTGTGGTTTATTTCTAAAGTGTCCCAGGAGACTCATTGGATCATTTGGATGCTACACTCATGAAGCAGTTAGTAAGTGCAATAGCTGAATGTGTTTCTGACAGGTATGTTCTGGTCAAAAATGTGTACCAGGAGGCATGGCATCAAAGTATGAATCTCTTTCCCTTGCTCCTTATTTCACAAAATTCCTCTACCCAAGCCCATACTACCTCTGCCTTGGAAACAGCTTAAGCCAGCATAAAACTATGGGTCAAAATATACTTTTCATCTGCCTTGGAAACAGCTTAAGCCAGCATAAAACTATGGGTCAAAATATACTTTTCATCCTTTAAATTGTGGATGTTGGATACTTTGTCTTAGCAATGGAAAAGTAACTAAGTCATAGGTATCTCTCTTAACTTTGATAGCTTCAAGTTTTAGAGCAATGTATCTCTAATTTTTGTATGAGATTCTCCCTGTTTGTACATGACTATGTTGAAATTTATACTCTTTTTTGAGACAGGATCTCACTACATAGTCTAGGTTAGCCTTAAATTCATTATGTAGACCAAGGTAACCTTGATCTCATGGTAATCCTCCTGTCTCTGCCTCTTGAGTGTTGAGATTACAGGCATGAGCCACCATACTCGGTTTAAAATTTCTACTTATAAGAACTTTAGACATATAGGAATCCACCATACTTCAGTGTGACTACATTTTGAGTAATTATATTTACAATGACTCCATTTCCAAACAAGGATACATTCTTAAGAGCCAGGTGCTAAAAGTTAAACATAAATCTGCAGAATGTAATCTAACCCATAACAACATGTAAATATTTTTTTGAAACAAAAAAGTATAGACAGATGAAAATGAACATCTCCTTATTGGGCATTAGAATAGTGCTTGTCTCATGTCATTCATGCAAAAATTAAATTATATCACTACTATGCAAGTAAGTAAAATGAAGGCCTATTACTTGGCTCTAATAATGTTCTTTCCTTTACAAGTAAAATTTATTTTTATACTAATAAATAAAAACATAAAAATTGTCCTTAATTAGGTACAATATGATGTTTCAATGTGTGTGTAAATTACATGTTTACATCCATTTCCTCAAACATTGATCATTCTTTTGTGGTGAAAACATTGAAAATTCTGTCTTCTAACTTTTCAGAACACATTCATTCTAGAACATGTAGAGAGAACTAAAATTGATGAGTAGTGAGTGAAGTTTTCTCCAAAAGAAATAATGTACTTAGAAATAATGCATGAAAGTTTCCTAGACCCTTCACATTTTACTGAGATACTATTAGAACTTTTGAGGATAATTTAAGCATTTTGAACTTAGTGGAATGATTCTTAAAGTGTTAATCTCCTTCCCTCACTCTTCGCTTTGCTTTTTGTGATCCATGATTAACAACTAGAACACACAAAACTAGAAGGTAATGAAAAAGAATCTTTAGGGTTGTCAAGGTCAGTGGGCTGGAGAAAGGCCTAGTCAGGGAAAAGAATATAGGTGGAGTAGACATTATAAAAAGCAGAAGTCTGACTTTATTTTCCAGCAAAGCACTTAGCAGTTTTTCTATTTATTTGCTTGGTTTTTTTTTTTTTTTTTTTTTTCTTTAAACCAGTATACTAAGACATAGTAAGACAAAAATGTTCTGGGTGACTTTGCAGGCTGTGTGGTGCATGTGTAGTTGTCTCTGCTGACTCATTATTATACAACAAAACCTCATTATGCATTTGCACTAAATGATGTCATTGTGTCTTCAGATGCCCTCAGGTGCTCTCAGATACCTGGGCTTTGACACATCTCACAGCAGCCCCTACATTCCATCTTTACCAAGATGGGAGAAATGCTGTTTCTTGCTCATAGCACACAAGGCTGGCCCTTGTGTCCAGAGGCCACAGACACAAAACAATTCACAGCACATTACCACCAACCCTATTGTTTTGCAGCAATACTGAGAACTACCCAGAGCCAAGTGGGCCTGGAGATTCCCACCATTAGCTTAGAGAGTCTTGCTGCAAGGCCTGGATGGCAGAACCCCGATTCCATCTCTTAAAAGTTCTCTTATACTTGTCCCTTGTGGTGTGGAATAAAAACACAGCATTCTACATGGAGGATCACACAAGAATTCCCTGTGTCGTAGTCAACAAATCCAGAGCCATATGGTTCTGCAACACCACTTTTCTCAACTGATATGTTTCATATATGAGCAACATCAGAGACCAGTGAGTGATATTTAGGAACTGTGCCATGTGCTGAGTAGAGCTGCAACTTGGAGGGATGGGTCTAAAGTCCCTGCCACTGGCACCAGTCTTACCATAGGATAAAACCACCAGGCTGCTCATTTGACCTAGTGCCATCTGTGATGAACAGCATCCCAGTTGTGGGATTTATTTCAGACTGCGCTTGCTAGTGTCCTTAACACAAGGAAACCCCCAAGTGCAGTGCCTCATCCAGTGCATGGGAAGGTATGGAAGAACTATGGCCACAGTTCCACAGACCCATACGGATCCACCATGGCCCGGTCAGTGAGCACTGGACACTGAGCTTGGGCATCCCACCAGGCATTTGTGTTTTTCACCACATGAAAAATATTTAGCTAGCTTCTATTTCTTAGCTATTAATATAAATATTGTTGCAATAATATGGAAAATGCAAATAACTGCTCAGCATACTCCTTTTGTTTCTTTTGGATTTATAAGCTGCCATGGAATTGCAGAAACATGATAGCTTGTTTTAACCTTTTCAAGAACTTCTGTATAATTTTCTATAATGGCTTCATTCATTTGTATTTCCACCAGCAACATTTGAGAACTCCCTTTTCTCCAAATTCTCACTAGCACTTGTCTTTAGTCTTTTAATATTAGCCATTCTTACTGAGTTGAGATGGTTTCTCAAGTTAATCCATGGCGGACGTGTAATTTGAAGGCTACTCTCCCATTCTTCAGGTTGCTTATTCACGCTAATTTTTGTTTCTTTTGCTGCACAACAGATTTTGAGTATGGTGTCATTTTTATATTCTAACTGTATCCCCTACACAATTGGTGTCTTGTCCTAGAGCTCTTTGCTTATTATGTCTTTAAGCATTTTTTTCTGTTTATTTCTAATAATTTCAATTTCAGCTCTTACATTTATGTCTTTAGAGCATTTTGAGTTTTTTGTAACTGGGTTAAAAAGATTTTGTTTTTCAACTGTGATGATGTGTAAGAATGATTTCCAAGGACCTGGAATGTAGCTCAGCATCTCCATGCCTACCTGCCAAGCACAAGGTCCTGAGTTCAATTACTCCTACTGGAAAAAAAAGATGGATTTCCAAAGCTACTTCTAGTATGATTGTAAAGATTCCAAAAAGCAGTGCATTTAAAAATTTACAATGAAATGTTATTTTAAATTGATTGAACATCTTTCAACTAAGAGAGTTAACTCAAGCATTAAAACTAGGTGGAAGCTATTGCTTTTATAACAAAAATGATATAATTAATGCGTTTGCACATTATCTGATGATTTCTTAGCAGCTTTTATGTGATAGATTTCTGTGCAACAACCTTTATCAAGATAAAAAAAAATCCTTCCATCTTATAAAATATTTTCATAAACAATGGGACATAGACTTTAAAGTTTACACCTGTGATGTTTATTTTACAACCATCAACTTTAAAGAGAAGATAAAGGGCTATTGATTTTCAATTTCACTGTACCTGCACATTCCTTCTTGTGTTTGTTTTTTAAAATTGAGAGGAAAATCACCAGTTCTGCAGATTTAACCCTTCTATATTTTTAATACTCTCAATTCATTTTGTAAAAAACCTTTATAAATTCCCAATAATATGAAACACACAGCAGGAATTGTGAAAAATAAATACTATATGGTGCCTACCTTTGAAGAAGATAGAGTCCCATTAAAGATACTGAAATATAGGGCCGGGAAACTAACTCAGCGGTTCCAGGGCCTGTCTTGCAAGCGCAAGGAACCTGGTTCAATCCCCGGTAAACATATACAATACTGGACGTGGAGACTCATGCCCAGCAGCAACCAGTGCCACATACCACAGTGCTGGGCGTGGTGGCTCATGCCTGTCATCCCAGCACTAGGGAGGCAGAGGCAGGAGGATTGCTGTGATGTGAGTTGGAGGCTGAGCTCAGGGCCAGCCTGAACCACAAAGTGAGACCCTGTCTCAAAAAAACTTAAAAAAAAAAAAAAAAAGATAGTGAAATATAAAGGAATGAGGGAAGAAGGGGATATGAAACATTAAAATATCACAAATTCTAGGTGAGGCGTATGATCAATATGTATTATGCATACTAATAAAAAGCAAAGTGAAAAAAACTTGAAAAGATGAGATATCACTATAAAATTAATTCTGAAATAGCATGATTATATGGATTACAACAATAATAAAATATTTAATGTTGAAAGGGTGTTTCTTTCTATGCTAACTGCTGATTTAAATGCTATTCTCTCCCACCTCACTCATCTCTTATTTAAGTTTAACAGCATTATTATGTCCATGTTCATTAATCAAGATAAAAAGAATCTGAGGCAAAGAAAAATTCTATAACTTAGTTACTGGGATTGCAGAGTTACCAAGAATTACCCAGGTAACCCAGTCAGTCTTTCTTTACACAATCTTTTTCTTCTTGTTGTGTTTTCAATATGACTCTACTTTTTATTACGCCCCTACTCTTAACCTCAGGCATTTGATGGTTGTTTAGGGTATTTTAAATCTACACACAAATTTGAAACTCACTATATATTACAACAAAAAGGGCTGAGAAGATAAAAAAGACAAGAAATGAAAAACATCTTCCTAATTTTGTGAATTTTAGAAAAGAGAATTATTAGGAGAAAATACCAGATGTTCTAGATATGGAATAAAGAAGACTTTGCTAAGATTTCTCCTAAGAAATTCTTCCCTCAAAGGTAACAGAGAGATTTCTTCAAAACTATGCAAAACTGCCTGAGGAATATTCATTTTTTGAAATAAAGAATCAAAGATAATAGGAGAGTTGTGTACGATGCAAAGTACGTCACAGAAAGGTAAGTGTCTTCTGACAATAGCAGAGGAGCAGAGCTCAAGGGCGAATGATTGTCACTACTTTCTAAAAGTCCTCCTAATCTGCAGAAAACTTTGGGAATTCTGCAAGAGGGAAGAGAAGAACCAATCACTTTAGAAACTACTATTCAGCGTCAGATAAGCAAAAGTACCAGAAGCAGAAACTGCCCCAGAGAGATTCACTCACTGATTTTTTTTTCCTCTTGAAGCAGAAAGTGCCAGTAATTCCAGAGGATTTGTTTAGAATTTAGTGTATTCCAAAATTATAATTAGAAACTGCTGATTACCTTGGCTTCCTTCCACACACTATTTCAGAAGTGAGTAATAAGCATCCTGGGTCCACTGCCAAAATACAGTTTTTAAATAAAGAGATGAATATAACAAGCAAAAGATGACCCACACTGTCTTGATAAACCTGAGTTAAAAAAGGGGAGAAAAAAAAGCTTTAATTATGCTTTTAAATTAGCAGAACCACCTCCACCTAATTGAGAACAAAGAAGGAAGCCTTTATAGATGACATATCAAACAAGATTCTTGCAACCAAGTGGTTATTAGAAACATATCTCAAATGTCCCAGAACTTCATTGCTTAACCTACCAGAGTAAATATTACCATCTCTATTAGCATCCAGTCAAAAGCCCCAGGCTCCCTGAATATCCATTTTCATGAGGGCCTACATTTTCCATCAGCTGTCTCTGTCCTTTCTGCTGACCATTTCTCCAACCTTTCCTTTTCTTATTAGTCCTCAGGTGTAACATATTTGAGCTGTTGAAGTTTTCTATGTACATAGTCACTTACCTAAACTGTCTCCAAGCCATCTTCTCTAAACAGAAATGACTTCTCCCAAGGGCGCCACTTCCTCCTATCAAAGGTTCATCTCTCACCTCCCAAGCATGAATCACCAAGTAAAGCCTCAGGAGGATGCAGCAGGAGAAAAAGAAAACACTTAAAATGCAATGATAAATACAGAGTAAATTTTTGAAAAAAGCAAACTAAACTTAAATAATTACAAACTTATCTAGATGATACTTTCAGAAAATTTTGTGTTGGTTCTTACTTCTTTACAAAAAAATCTGACCACCAAATAGGTAAAAATGTGCACACATTCCTCATTACAGCTGCTGATATACTAATTTAACTTGCGCTTAACACTTCAAGTTTACAGGTGTAATCAAATAAAACCTCAGAGAAATGAAGAAATGGATGAATGTGAAGAATTTAAAGGAATGAATTAATTTGGTAAACTTGCCATTTGGCATAGTGATTTCAGTCTCCTTCCCAATTTGATTTATTCCAAAAGTTTATCTATCCTAAACTTTATATTCCTTTTTCCTCTTCTTTTCCTAGATGAGCTCATTTATTCCCATGAAATTAAATGCAATTCCCATGCTGATAACTCAAAGATTCAAATTTAAGTCTAAGTTATCCCCTTATATTGTAAACTCATATAAACAATTAACTACTTAAAATTTCCACTTCAAGCCTTCTACACATATATCCAAGTCGAAAGTTGTATTTTCTCCCTTGCCATTTCTCATAGGAAAACAAGGGCTTCAGTCATTATTTCTCTGACTGCTTTACACAACTCAAGTTTCACACATCATTCCTTTTACTCTTTCAGCTCCCCAAATGGAATCAGTGGGAAGTTTCCTGGGTCCTACCTCAAATCTCCAAATCCTCCCAGCTCGTCTTCCACAGCCTCCCGTAAGTTACCATTATCTCTCCCTTGTTACATTTCCTGTATCTTCCTCTATCCCAACAGCTACAGTCAACTTGCACATTGCAAATCAACTGTCACTTTTCTGCTTAATGGCTTCTAGAAATTTTTTTACTGAATTTAAAATTAAATCCATCCCCCTTACTGACCTGAGTGCTCCAAACAGAGATTAGCATATTTAATTTCTACATGGATCCAATAGTAAATAATTTAGCCTTTTCAACAAGGCTCTACATTTTTGCCATTGAAGCAAAAAAATTAAAAAAAAAGCAGATGCAGGTGGTATATCCCTATTATATATGCAAAGTTCATATCCCCTGACCCTGAAGGATGAATTCAAAGGGCAGTGGAGGGAAGGTTTATTGAGAGATATCATAGTGGCCAAGAAACAGGAGGAGTTCCGAGTGCATTGCCACCGAGGCTCGTTGCAATTTACACAACAAAGTCACAATGTGGATACAATATGCGTCAAACTATAATCAGTCTACAGGACTACAAAGAGAGTTGCTTAGCTGATACTGACGCAATAGAGAAGTGGTCATGTACACAGAATTTGGGGGAAGGGCTGGGTCTCTGTGCTCCGGTCAGCCATCTGGGGGACTGATGTCTACCTGGACTTCCTGGAACAGATGGTGCTAACTGGAATGTAATTCCAAGTTACTGCTCATTCCTTGGGGAGGCATGTAGAAATGGCCATTGCATTTTTGTCGTGAGGCTTGGTCTTTTTAAGATACACCTCCAGCCACAGTTCTGATGTCTTTGTTTTTCACTGACTTCTATGGGAACCCTGTCTCTCTCTGATAGTATATGAATTTCTCTCTAACTTACCTGCCTATAAGAACCATGGTTATATTGCATTGACATTTTATGAACATTAAAATTTAAATATTATTTGTTCAATGTTTTATAACTATTTAAAAATATAAAAACTACTCTGACTTCATAGCCATACAAAAAACTGGCACATTTGACCTATGTGTGGGTCAGTTCATTAATTCTACACAGACAATGACATTGAATGAACCCTGACATCCCCTGATGGCTGTGTTCCTCTGGACAGGATGCTTCAGTCACACCTACTTCCTTTCTACTCATAAAATACCCAGGTGTTTTCTGATCCAAGCTCTGTGCATTCATTCCTCTCTGGACTTAGATCATGGCTAACTTTGTCTTGTGCATTGCTATAAATTTTAAAATCAAATATATTTATATATCTTCTATTATATCTGAGATTATATAACCAAGAAAATTAATTTTCCCACTTTATATGTAGAGATGGAGATCTTTCCAATTAAAACAATTCCTTATTCTTCCTTACCCTGTTGTACACTAAATATATATCTGACATTCAATTGTGCAGTTAAAAAAATCCATTCCAATAGGTAAAATAAACACCAGAGATTACATCAGGGAGATGCAAATTTAGAACAACTGTGAGTTCAATGGATGTGGCCAGTTTTAGAGATGAGAAAAACTTTCAGCTACAGGCTAGTCACAAAGAGATTTCTACAATACCCAGGTATTTCTTTCCAATGAGGAAGCATCTTTATGCTTTTTATTACCTCCCTTGAGCAAAATGATTAACTCTGGCAGGGGACAGATATTTCACTTTGAAAAGCAACTTTAACTGATACAAGGATCAAGTCCAAAGGGAATCTGTCACCTCTCACAAAACCATTTTTCTCATTCCCATCTGAAACAGAAATGGCCTATTGATGTTTCAGGTGATCAGAAAGCCTCATGTGTTCACTGTGCTGGTGCAACTGGGCAGCCTCAGTACCAGCTGCAGAAGTGAAAACAAAGATCATGACTGTCCCATAGGCAGAACTAAAGGTTGTTCTAGTCCTCTAGTCCTCTCTCAATTTCTTTTTTTTTTTTTTTTTTTTTTTTGGTTTTTTGAGACAGGGTCTTGCTTTGTGGTTCAGGCTGGCCCTGAGCTCAGCCTTCAGCCTCCAACTCACATCACAGCAATCCTCCTGCCTCTGGCGCCGGAACCACTGAGCCAAATCCCTGGCCCCTCAATTTCTTTCTTTATTAGAATTTTTAATTGAGATTATTGCTGCATTCTAAGTATACGCTGTGATCACACTCACTATTGAGAACTTGTACCTACAGGATGCATCTGGATTCTTATTTTGCCTATTCCCCTTCCTTCCCTTCAAACCCTCACACTTTCTATATACATAAGCTTTGAATCATGTCATATGTTAATTGAGCCTTATATATGATAGTTGCAATAGTAGACTATTATGTAATAATTGTTGAGGTCCATAAAATATGGATACAAATTTTAGCTAGTATTCAAATTGCCTATGTCTTTTCATTCTTTGATGCACATCCCTAGAAGGGGAAATAGCAGGATCAAATGGGACTTTAAATCCTAGTTTTCTGAGGAATTTCCACACTGCTCTCCACAGTGGTTGCACCACTTTACATTCCCACCAACAGTGGAGAAGGGTTCCTTCCTCCTCGCAGCCTTTGTTGATGGTTAATTTCTCAATAGCAGCCATTTTGTGTGGAGTGAGATCGAATCTCAGTGTTGTTTTCATCTGTATCTCTCGAATGACCAGTGATATTCAGCATTTCTTCATGTTTCTTTGCTGCTTTTCTTCCTCAGAAAAGTGTCTGTTCACCTTAGATGCCTATTTTTGAATCGGGTCTTTAAATGGGGGGGGGGGTTTAAGCCTTTCATATATTTCAGATAGTAGTCCTTTGTCTAAGAAACAGCTGATAAAATTTTTTCCCATATTATTGATTGTCTTTTTGCTCTGCTAGAAGTTTCTTTTGCTGTGCAGAATTTTTTTTTTTTTTTTTTTTTAGGAAGAGATCCCATTTGTTGATTCCTTCTGCTAGTTCTTATGCTATAGATGTTTTATGTATAAATCTTAAGAGATTCATGTAAAAGTGACATATGCAGATGGATTCATAGCAGCTCAGTTTGTGATAACTAAATCTTATAAACAACCCAAAAATGTCCATCAACTGGAGATGGGATAATGAAGACATGTGTGTGTTTTTTAAATAAAATGTAATATTACTCTGCCATAAAGAATGATAAGTTTGAGTCAATACTCAAATGGACAGACCTTGAAGACATATTAATGGATGAAATACATAGGTCACAGATGTGTAAATACCATATCTTTTCTCTGGTATGAGAATCTGAAGATGTAAATGAGTTCTAGAATGTATGATAGACATTGTGAAATGGAAAATATTTAAAGGGAAAAGGGTAAGGGTAAGTAATGAGGGGAAAGAAAAATACGATGTTAAAAAAGGAAACAAAACATATGTATATATGGGTTGGGAGTTGTAGGATGAGTAGGGGAATGGGAAAAATGAGAATTAAGTTGTATCATATATTGGTACAAATTCTCAATGTTGAGTGTGATTGTGATTTGTATATAAAATGTTCCCAAAAAGAATTAAATTAAATAAAGAAATAAACGGTGTCACATGTAGATGCCAACAGTGAGGGCCTATTTTCTGATAAGACTAACTAGAATGAAGCTAGTGAAGGAGACTGTTGCCCATGTTGGCTTTATTCCTACTGACCTGAATTTAGTATACTAGCAAATATGATAAAACATATACCATTTAGTCTGGCAACAAAATCAATGATTATGTATATCTGAAGCAAAAACTGGAACTGAATGTTGCCTTGGCAATTCCTGTTAATATCTGACTGAGTACCTTATAACAGAATGGGTATGTGATGTGCAATATTATCCTTATCCATTCCTTGCAGATTACCTAGACCAGACTTTGAATCATTTGGGAAGATATTGATTGCATCTTTTTCTGTGACACATTTTCAGGTGTTGTTTTATTCAAATCAGATGATTCTACATGTCTCACTGTGAGCCTTGTCACAGTGAAAATATTATCAGTTATTTTGGCCTGATGCACACATGCTCATGTGTGAATGTGTGTGTATGCATGTGTGTGTGCATGTGCACGTTTGTGTTAAATACAACACACAGTAATCAATAAACTGATTGTCAAAGTATTTTAGAGACACCCCAGCCAAAATAAGTTCTTAGGACCTTAACCTAATTAAAAGAATGAGTAATTATTAATAAATAATATGTTTTCTAAAATTTAATAGGTACATTTCTTAAACTTGATTCTTTTCTTCTTTAAACTTAATTCTGAGTGAGTCACATAGAATCACTCATTACATAAGCATGGTCCTTGAGCATAAGGAAATGTCCAGCTGATTAAGCTGCCCACTGCTCATCAGTTCCCCTGTAGTGGCCCACATGACCCAGAGTGGCAAAGATAAGTGAGTATGTGAAAGTTATATGAACTGCTTTGGCACTTGCTGCAGAGCCTGATGTCTTGTACAAGCATCCATGACACTTTAGCATGCTGCCTTATTAAAACTCAAAAATGTTAAACATCCACTCCCAAACAAAGGCACAATCAAAAAACAGGCAAGTGAAATGAGGAGATGCTTCTCAGAAGTACAAAAAGACCAAAAAACACATGTAAAACTGTTCAACAACACTGGATGCTAAAGGAATGCAAATTAAACTACCCTAAGACTCTATCTTACACCAAAGAGAATGGTCACCTTCAAGAGATCAAGTCATAACAAACAACAAGGCTGCAGGGGAAAGGAACCCTTCTACATCGCCGTTGGAATGGGAACTAGTATACTAACTATGGAAATCGGAATGGGAAGTTCTTGAAAACTAAAATAAGAAACTCCAATCAATCCAGCTCTTCCCCTTTGAGATATCTTCCTAAAAGATTTAAAGACTTATTACAGGCATACGTGGATATCCATGTGTATAGGAACACAATTCACAATATCTAAATCTTAGGAACAGCCTATATTTCCATTAACAGATGGATGAATAAAGAAAATGTTGTATACATATGCAATGGAATACTACTTTATCATTACAAAAAAGCTTGAGTCATTAAGAAAACTGATGCACTTTATGCCATACTGTTAAGTGAAATATGTCAGACACGCAATCTTAAACATCATATAGGTTCTCTTATAAGAGAAATCTAAAATAAAAATAAGAGGAATAAAAAGATAAACAATAGAAAACAGGAAAGTAGATATTTTGAAAAAGAAAAGGGAAGCAAAATATAGAAGGCGAGGAAAGGAAGAGAATTTGTTTTATTCCAATCAGATGATTCTACATGTCTCACTGTGAGCCTTGACACTTCCAACAACAACATTTTCAGTTGTTTTGGTCTGATGCATATATGCTTATATGTGGATGTGTGAGTATGTGTGAGTATGTGTGTGTATGTGTGTGTGTGTGTGTGTGTCAAGTACAATACAGTAACCAATAATCCAATTGTCAAAGTATTTTAGTGACACCTCATTGTGTACCAATGCCGCACAAGGAATGTATTCATTATATACCAAAACTTCTACCAATAAAAAATAAAAATTGAAAGAATAAATGATCCATTAACAGTATAGAACATACAGAAATTAGCTACCACTTTAACAACTTCTCTATAAATCTAAATATATCTTAAAAATATTCTCCCCAATCCCAATATTTTTGTTCTTTATCAGGAACATCTGGTTTTTTTGATGGCTATTTATATAATTTAATGCTTATGTAAAATGACTTGATCTCCTCAAAAGATGAGATTGAATAAATTATTCAAGAAAAATATTAAACATGTTAACAACAATTTGTCTGGAATAGAATTATACATGCAGTTTTTTTTTTTTAATAAAGATGATTTAGTATAGTTGTGATTGTAACTTTATTATTTTCTATGGACTCTAGTTTTTAACTCTCCTTTTTGTAACTCCTTTGTGCTATATTCTTACCCTGTATGCACAAAGGGACTTATGCAGGACTTTGCAGTGGGTGGAGGGAAATCCTCCCCAGTTCATTGTTTTCAAAATTAAAGAGCATGCAAGGTAATTGGCTAAGTCCCAGGTCTTGTCTTTCCACTTCCATTTCCCCTCAGTTTTATTTATGAGTTGCCACGCTCTTTTTTTTTCATTTCAAAATGAATTCTGCTTTTTATTTATTCTTAGGCTTAAAAAGATATAAAAACCAACAATATCTGTAGATTGCAAGTGGAGCTTTTTGATTGGAAGCAAATCATATTAAATCTTTTAGGAGCATTTTAAATTTGAGTGAATTCTAACAAATAGTCAAGTATATTACAGAAGTTTCCACTAGAGGAACTCCCACATGAATATTAGAGTAATGGATGAAAATTAGATCATCCCATTAATATTTATCACAGTTGAAGGCAAAAATACTCATAATACACTCTGAATGGTGATGGCCCCTAAATAGATGTTATCAACTATCATTAGGATGCTTCAGTGTTGTTATTTCTTCCTGGTCATATCCATATAAAATACACACAAATCAGTCCAAGGTATGTTCTCTTGAAAAAATAAGAAACTGAACATATGATGAGACACACTTAATATCACCTGTGATATTTCTAAATTCAGCAAATGAGAAAATAGCCCTTCTAGAAAGGACTTCCTGTTATCACAATGAATGTTAGCTAAATGTGTTTTTAAGCAAAAGAGTAGATTGTACCTGTTAAATTTTAGATCTGTCAATTACTTCTTAGTATTTATTCATTCTGTAAACCAGATTAAGTATTATTTTCCTAGCTGTGTCTGACACTTTCTGAAATTATACTTGGTGCTGATGATACAGTTTTTGCCTTGGTTTATGTTCCAGCCATAAAAAAGACCGAGAACACTTAATTTTAAGTTAACTCTGTAAGCAGCTATGATAGTTGAATCTGGAGTTAAAATGAGATAGTCGTATAAATATAAACTGGACTGGCATATAATTCAGTTCATGAATTGATAATAACACTAAGTGATTTTTTAAAATTCCTAAAGCAAAGAAAAATTAATATAGAAAAATATAGCATTTCCTATTTCTGTAGGAAGGGAAGCAGCTAAGAGTTATGATAAAACTCAGTGTATAAAGACTAGAAGTGAAGGAGAGAGCTTAAGAGGAAAGTTATCACATTTATGGGATGTTGTGAGAAGTAAAGTAGCCAAGAACCAAAAGTTATGTGTTGAAGGTGTTTGCTGATCACAACAATCATACTTATAAAATATTGGAGTACCATTAGTTTAGGGCTAATGAGTATGGAAGAATAAGCATGAAGCCTTTGAATACAGAATTTGTAAACTAAAGATTGACAAAGAAGAACAAGAATGGATGAGACAAACTTATTTTTTTATTTTTTATTTTTTTGTTTGTTTGTTTTTGAGACAGGGTCTTGCTTTGTAGTTCAGACTGGCCCTGAACTCACTTTGTAGCCCAGGTCAGCCTGGAATTCAACAATCTTCCTGCCTTTGCTTCTGAGTTCTGAGATTACAGCATGAGCCACCACGCCCGATTGTGGTGTGTGGTAATGGTTGCTGATGGGGGTGATCCACCACACCTGGTACTGTGGTATGTGGTATGTTGTATGTGGTATCAGGGATCGATCTCAGGACCAAGCAGAGGCCAGAACCACTGAGCTAAATCTCCGGCCCCAAACTTTTAATTTTAAAGTGATACAGATTTGAATATATTTAATGGTTTATAAAATGAAAGAGACAAGTAATCAGTGATGGAAAAGTCTACAAATTTAGGAAATGGCATCTAAGACACAACCGACCTAAGATAAAAAGAGCAGGATTAGATTTTAAGAGGTGGAGTGATAACAAATTGTCCAGGTAGAGGCAGATTTAGAAATCTGATGATGACAAATTAATGCAGCACTTGTCAGATGTCTTCTACTTTCAACTCCTAATTACAGGCATAGTCACAAGTTGAGCAAGCCATCTAGGGCTGTCGGATGGTCAGGCCTTAGAATAAAGATTGAACCTAGACATAGATTGAGCAGAACAGACCAACGACAATCTTTCTGAAGAAGGCATGAAAAGCATTATGATGGTTTTTTTGAAGTCAGATCTGTGAAAGTTAAATGTGAAGAGAAAATAACAAAAATAAACACTGTAGACAACAGTGGAGGTTACATTGTTCACAATCTATAAAGGTTTGGAATCCAGATATGATCCTGAAACCAAAAGCAGCCATTGGTGAATATTAAGAAGGAAGCTTATGGAGAAATTATACTAATTGCCACACAAACCCAAAGCATTTATTAGAGATATATGTGATTGTTCAAACAAGTATATGGTTTTTAAGTATAACTCACTTTTGACTTGCTAGCATAATCTTAAAAATTATTTTGAGAGGTCAGGGATTTAGCTCAGTGGTTCAAGCATCTGCATTGCAAATACAAGGTCCTAGGTTCGATCCCTGGCACCACATACCACAATGCTGGGCATGGTGACTCACACCCATCAGTAATCAGTACCACACACCTGAACTACAAAGTGAGATCCTGTCCCCCCAAAATAAATATTTTGAGTAGTCAGTCTAACTTACAGTTGAACAATCTATTGGATTAATTTCACTACATCCAGGAAAACCTTACTAAACATGCCTTGAAGGTCTGAAAAAATACAGAAATTATAATCAGTCACAGGAAATGGCTAAAAATTGTATGAGTTTCTGATTGTGCTTTTCTTCTTTACTGTTGTCTTTTTCTTCCTCCCTCATCACTTCCTTCTTTCTCCTCCTCCTCTTCCTCTTCCTTTTTCTTCTTCTTCTTCCTCTCCTTATTTTGAGACAGTCTCACTGACTTGTACTGGCTGGGCTCAAATATGTCATCTTTCTACCTCAGCTCCCCAAATGCTAGAATGGCAAGCATGTGTCATCATAGTTAAGATAATATTATGATTATTTTTAATTTTTTAAATTTTTTATCATGAGTTGGGAATATAGTTCAGGGTGCCCAAATGCCTGGCAAGCTCCAGGTCTTTAGTATGATAGCCTGTGTGGGGAAAATTAAAAAATAAACTTGGTTAATATGATCATATGTCTTTGTGATACAATTTCATTCAAAGATACAAAACGTTATAAAGATTGTGAGATAAACATTGATTAATGAATTTTAAATAATGACTCATTCAGCAAATATTTTACTCCTATTATCTGTCATGTTCTG
The DNA here is from genome assembly GCA_004026965.1 of Petromus typicus. Taxonomy (NCBI): domain Eukaryota; kingdom Metazoa; phylum Chordata; class Mammalia; order Rodentia; family Petromuridae; genus Petromus; species Petromus typicus. Next base: position 14,956 of record PVIR01001570.1, on the reverse strand, counting down.
TGGTAGAGAATAAAATGTATCACTGAATGTGGATGATGATATTTTAGTGTTCTATGAAAAATTACATGAGCTAGCTATTTCAATGTGGTTGTCTAATAAACAATTATATTAGGTGGCTGGTCCTGGAACATAGAAAACAAATTTACACTGACAACAGCAAATTAAGAAATGTTTTGTTTAAATGGCATAATCAAATGAACACATTATTTCAAAGATCAAAACTTGAGTTGCACCAATGTATTGAAGAAATATTCAAAAAATCTTATAGAAATATGATGAATGAGTTAATTATAAGATGATTTTTTATTCTAGTAGGTCATTAAAATAAAATTATGAATAAACATTATTTCTACAGTATATATTATTGTTTTTCTGACAATAGAAGGTAGAGAAGAAAAACAGATAGGGAGAGACACAGAAGGAGCCAGTCTGTGCCTATGTCACTGTAATCGCTTCATGCCAGAAGTCATGAACCATACCTTCTGAGCATTCTTTGGGTCAGGGAAATCAGAGGGACAATCACAGTTTCTCACCAGATTTTAGGAGAGAGGAAATAAGCTTCATAACGTTATGGCAAAGTGGAAGTTTCTGAAAACCATTGTCAGATCAAAAATATTGCCAAGGTCATTTTTGAAAGTAGCTTGTCCCATATCAAACTTCACATAAACCTTCACAATTTTGTTTAGAAATTCTGAGTCTCCAGGTAACCATTTATGGAGATATTATGTATTTGTTGTCATTATCCATATTCTGTAATGTTAAGTGTTCATTGCATTTTTCTTTAATTATTTAATTTTCCCCTAAAGCTTGAATATAGTTGACTTTTGGACATTAATTTTAAAACCACTAACAGTGGAAGCTATTATATTATTGCTAAAATTTTGTCCACAGGTTTTCACTATACTCATTTAGTTCAACACATTGTTATTTTTAAAGTTTTTGTAAATTTTAGAAAATATACATTTCTGTATCAACCACCACCACTATAAAGATAATTTTCAGCAACTCAAAAGTTTCTCTGTGCCTCTGTTCAGCAAATTAGATGCATTTAAGCACAATTAATATTTTGACAGTTACGGTTAAGATTAGTTTCATTTGCCTAAATCATTAAATAAGTAGAATCACGCAGCACAACCTCTTTTGTGTTTGGTTTATTCTTTTCAACAAAATATCTTACATTTAGCTTTGATAGTTCTTGTATCCATATTCTTTTTATTATTGTTAAGAACTCATTGTTCAAATATACTGTAATTTGTTTATCCACACACCTATTTATAGACTGAAGCAATCTGAATCAAGAAATGGAAACTATAGGGATATTTAACCAAAGTTTAACATTAAAAATTGTGAACTCCAGGCCAAGGATGTACACCAGCCTGGCAAACACAAAGTCCTGAGTTCGACACCTGGTACCACCAAACAAACAAACAAACAAAGTGAAGTCTAAGGAGAATTCAACTAGCAATTGTCTGGTAAGAAATAAAGAGGTCTCTAAAGAATATAGAAATAGCAGACTTGAAAATGGCAGCTTCTGATGAGCTAGTATAGCCAAAGAGACATGGGGTCTTGGACTGAGACACGGATCATGTTGGAGAAGGCACAGTTGAGGCTTCCCAGATATCAGGACAGTCATTGTAGTGCTATGGCACAAGAACATGCTGGGACATACCCTAAAAAACTTGCTCAAAGACTGACTTTTAGCTGATTTAGAAAACTTCTTAGGGAAGAATGTCAGTAGAAGCATTTTACTACTGAGTCACCAAAGGTGTGTGTTGGAGGAGCCCAAGTGCTGCCACTGAGTGTTATGCAAACCACTCTAGAGACTTTCACAGACTTCTTTAGAATGTGGAGTAAACTCCCTGCAACTAGAGAGCAGAAGTTTCTCCTACCACAATTTATCTGAACTATACTAAAATTCAATTCCAGTTGGTACAAGCAAAAAATACATAAAGATATTAGTCTACAAAGGGGAATTGCAGCCACGGTGTAACAGAGTGTTAACCAGCATTCGGACCTGTGAATAGTTTTGGATGAAATTATAATGAATGCATTTTATAGTTGTTTGTGGAGATATGTTTTCCTGTCCTGTGTATAAATGCCCATGAGTAAAACTGTTCCATTAGCATATGTGTGTTAACTTTATGAGATTGTTAAAACAGTGCAGTCACTATAGGATTAGCTTATCAAAATTTATAAATAAGCCAACAAAGATTTTTATTGGGATTACACTGATAATAGCAGTTTCAAATAATCTTAATAATGCTGAGTCATCTAATCCACTAAATGGTAGACTCTCTATTAAAGTCTGCTAAACCTACAATATTTTACTATTCTCAGAGTAAGCACTTAAACAACTTTTAAAATGTATTTTCTGGAAGCAGGAGATTTAGCTGACTGGTACTGGTGCCTGCCTTGTAAATGCAAAGTCCTGGGTTTGATCCCTGGTAACCACATACCACAAGCCAGGTGTGGTGACTCATGCCAACCAGGAATTAGTAGCACATACCACAATGCCAGGTTCATGCCTGTCATCCCAGCATTTAGGAGGTAGACACAGGAGGATTACTGAGTTTCAAGGCTGAGTTCAGGACCAGCCTGAACTACAAAGCAAGACCCTGTCTCAAAAAAAAAAAGAATGTATTTTCCATTATTTTATGGTTGTTATTGTGACGGATATTTTGAAAAATCACTTTCTAATTGCTACTTGCTAGTATAAAGTCATGGATTTATTTTTCTATATTAAACTTGTAACATAAAATTATGTATATTAGTCAATTTTTATGTCACTGAGACACAGAACTCCAAACCTATAATTTAAAGAAGAAAAGCTTGCATTTAGCTCTCATTTTTAGGAAATTCACTACATGGTCAGTGGCTCCAGGGCAGAATCTTGTGAAGGACAGGCATGATGGAGCAAAGCTGCTTAGTTCAGGGCTGTAGGAAAACACAGCAGGGACAAAAAGCATGCCACAGAGCAACAGGAAAAGTACAATGTACACTGCCCAAGGACAGGTTTCTTGCCCACCAGGACCTGTCCAGGTGTAAGTTTCTCTCATTTGCTAGGTATCTTTGAACTCAACGAAGTTGCCATATGAGGATTAACAATCACAACGTAGTACATTCTATCATTCATTCTAGCAGTTTGATAGATTGCTGGAATTGTCTTTGTCTACAATTACATAATTTATAAATAAATATTTTCACCTTTTTGAAACTTTATGTTTTTTTAATATTTTTATCTGAAACTTCTAGTAGCATGTAAAAGTGAGATAAAAAGTTATTTTTTGTTTTTCAAATCTTTGAGGAAAGTATTCAATATTTCATCATTAAACATAGTATCGAGTTCAGATTAATGTAATTCTTTATATGATTGATAGAGTTAACAAGATACCTATAAGATTAGATTATTTTGCATGTGAAAAAATATTTAATTACTGAAATTTTAAGTGTAGATCTACTTATTCTTTCTATTTTTTCTTGTCATAAGTAGTGTGCTTTTCTAACCATTTTAGTGTTATCTATCCAGTAAGTCTACTTTCATTTATAATTTCTTATTCATATTTTCTATTTGGAATATGATCTCAGCATTTGAGTATGTTTTCAAGGTTAATTATAAATTCTTAAGTGAATTTGCTTCATTTCTCTGCTTTCTTATAAAAATCTCTAAATGTTCTTAACATCTTATTTCATTGGTGTAAGAATTAACTCCCCTCCTAGGAAATAGCAGATACTTTGACAGACACTATGAAGAAGGGAGGGTTGAACCAAAATGAGCTTCAAACAGCTCAGGAGTTGAGAATGGTTGAGTACGATGTTTAAGGGTTACTGGCCCCAGATAGCTCGTCAGCCCTCACAGATCAGCTCCTTACGTGGTTTAACACTCATCTCAGCATTAGGAGAAAGTAGTGGTACGTGTAAATGCATCACTGTATAAACTTTCTGTCACTATAACAAATACCTGACATTATCAGTTTACAGAGAAAGGTTTAGTTTGGCCCATAATTTTGGAAGTTGAAGTTTCCGATCAATTAGTGGTACTGCTTTGGGCCTGTGGTAGGCTAACATACCATCACCGGGGCACATGTTGTTGGAAAATAGCTGACTTCATCACTAAGGAGCAAGAGCACAAACAGCCAGAGGACCCCAGTACAAGAACTTTCTGGGCATCTTGCTAGGCCTCACCCCTTAGTTTCTATCTCCTAAAGGCTTCACAAACTAAGAACTAAACTCTTCATAAATAGACCTTTGGAGGACCTGCCAGTCAATAATTCTACATATTTTCTTGTTTTCTTGTCAACAGTTTTATAGTGGAAGTCTGACTGATGATCCAGTTAAAATATTAGCTGCATAAGTTTGAGGCTTCTAATATGATTTCAGATATTGAAAACTTGAGAAAATTCTTATCTTGTGATCACACATATTTAAAATGGCCCATTTGAAATTTGTAAACATAGCATTATCTGATCTGTGAGGTTAAATACTCTAAATTAATTAAATTTTGTCACCTAGCATAGAAAGAATTATGTGAAATTTATCATGCATGCATTTTTTCACTACTTTATAAATAAAATTTTTTGAAACATAGAAAAACTTTCAAACATTTTTATTCAAAATTGAATGGAACTGATATATGACTCAAAAGGATTTCACATATACATATTTGTGCTATTTAATAAAGCCACACATGAAAAGAAAGTTTAGATGCTATGATAGCCATTTAGTCAATCACTGTATAAAACAGAAAATGAAGTAGGGATTTAGAGGTTCTAGTGGTAAATTAAGATAGACAGTTTTGAGCCAGGGATTCAGCTCAGTGGTTCTGGTGTTTGTCTTGCAAGTGCAAGGTCCTAGATTTGATCCCTGGTAACCACATACAATACTGGGTGTGGAGACTCACTCCCAGCAGCAATCAGTACCACATACCACAGTGCCAGGCGTGGTGGCTCATGCCTGTAATTCCAGCACTTGGGAGGCAGAGGCAGGAGGATTGCTGGGATGTGAGTTTGAGGCTGAGCTCAGGGCCAGCCTGAACTACAAAGCGAGACCCTGTTTCAAAAAAACAAAAAACACTACCACTGGGGTGGGGATAGGCAGTATTTATAAAGGGATTAACAGCAACTGATAATCCTTGTATGAATTGATATATGCTGAAAAAAGGACTTCCTAGATCCACAGCTTTAATATTTGATTTTTTGAGTTTAGTTATTCATTTATCATCATCTCTAGCATTCTAGGTGATATTATGGCAGTTATTTTTAAATTTGCCTTCCTACCTGTCCTTCCAAACTGAAAATTGTTCTTCTAAATATTAAAACTTGAAAATCAAGCATCTTCATTCAGACTTTCTCTTCTAGTCTCACTGAGCATCTTTGAGTTCTCATTTCTTAGATAACCTTTTTTGTTTTGTTGGTTTTTACCTTTCTAGTAGTCAGTAAATCTAACTATTCATGTCAGCATTCTCTGTTCGAATTATTCGGTTCCCTAAGATATTCTATAATTCACCAACAGCTATCCATTCCAAAATGCCTATATCTCTCAGAACTTCAGGAAAAACCGAAGTCATAACCTTCTAGATGACATGATTACTTTAACTGAGTACTTTACATGTCGGTAGCACATGAGCTTGCAAACTCTCACTTTACCATTGAGACATGAAGTGGAAGAATGTTATTAAATAATTATGAGTAATTCTTTTGAACTATATTGCTTAGAGGCAGTGCTTCCCATCAACAATGTCCACATAGGCACTGTATGCATCTCTGAAATATTTCCTGTGGGAAGACACCACACAAACCGAGCAGAAATATATCTTTTCCCTCCACACTTTCCTAGGCTCATGTTTACAAACAACGAGTCAGATTATTCCCAGAAATCATAAAACCTTCCGGTGAATATGGCATGAAAATGCAAATTTGAGTAACTCCTTGGTGACAGAAAATGTGGAAGAGAGTTTTAGCAATTCTTTACCTCATTACTATCCTCACCTAACATCTTTTCTAAACCATTAATATACTTTCTAAAGAGTTAATTCCAAGTGATTTTATTTTTTATTGTCAGAGTTGAAATATGTATCTCTGAACACAAGAAACTTCAGTGAAAAGAGAAAGAAATTATTAATTTAATCTTTATCTTTGGGAAAGGGTGAAAGAAATGGTATACAAATAATTGTCTCAATCTCTCACTATATTCATTTTCACTACTGAAATCCTAAACATGAACAACGACAGCTCTAAAATACAGATGTCAGCATTTCTCAGTAATGTACTTTTGAGACTGGGTAAAATTTAAGCTAAAGATTCACTTCAATCAATCTGTTTTTATTCACTCACAGGTAAAAGAACATTACTCATTATGTCTATTGCAATGACTGTTACTCGACCCCCAGGTCAGGACTAGAACATTCATAGATAACGTTAATGACCTTGCCAAAACCTCACCCTATTGGTACTTGATATCAAATTATGAATTACTGGTAATGGTGGAAAAGTGATTTAAAATAGACAGAAACATGAAATTGAAAAAAAAATAGATTCCTACTCTTCACTCTATAACTAAATTATGAGGAAACTTACACAAAATTCTCTCTCTCCCTCTCTCTCCTAACCCATCACAGTTAAGAGTGAAATAGAACTAGATTCATCACCAATGAAGTTACAGTTTTGAAATTTCATGAACTAATCCAAGTTATACGTTATACTGTGTCCATCCAGCTCAGTTACACTGATCTCTTGATGTAGAATCCCTGGTAATTGGTGCTGTGAAGCACTGGAAATTCTCCTGTCACCTTTGAGATCACATCGTGTATGTAGTCACTTTCTCCTCCAGGGAAGGATTCATAAACAAGATTCTTTGGAAGTAAAAAAAATTCTTTGTGATGTGAACATAATAAAAATAAATACAAACATGCATTAGCCTCTAAGTATGTGCATGTTTTTGTGCACATACTTAGAACATATATGAATCCTTTGAACAGCAATAAAAATTCTGAAAAAAGTCACTTCATCCCTGTGAGCTTCAGTATGCTCCTCTATAAATTGGCCATGATATCACAGATTCCACAGCACTAAAGTAAGAATTGAAAATATGATGGACTTCACATTTTGCTGTTGTGTGTTTTCCATATTCGTCTGTTATTATGTACTTAGTTCAAGATAAAAGTACGCTGTTACTTTCAAATTTTCATCTTTTGGCCATCTTAGTTTTCAGGAGTGTTTTATTTCTCAGGAAAGCTCATTTTTCAATCGAAAGTGCAGCATACAATTTACTGTAGCATCTCATCCCAAATAGCTTGTTTGCAGTTGCTCTGCACTTCTGGCAAAACTGTGCAGAGCCTCCTCTATAAACGTCACCTGTGATAGATACTATTGGCTATCAGGCTGCTGGCATCTCTGGCCCACGGAGTAGGTCAGCAGGCAATTTTGCAGAGTGTCTGAGCAAGCTGAAGGAAAGACTTACTCAGCAGCAATGCCACTTGCTTTTACTTAAAATTTAATTTGTATGATGAGTGCTTAAAGCAAGTTTTTACTCCTAGCCCTACATCAACAGCTTCCAAGAAGAAACTTCAGGGCTATAAACAAAAAAGGAGATGAAGAGACAGAAACTTAAGAGGACATGGCTTGAATGTGAAAGGCCAGCTTCTCCTTTCACTTCTATGTCCACAGCCCACGGATAGGGCTGACTAGGGCAGTGAAGGTCACAGGTTCTTTTTTCTTTATCATTCTCCATTTCCACTGTACTCTTACAGTGACAAAAATATTCTCTCTGCTACACAAAGCATTAACTACACAGGGAAACATAGCCATGAATAGAGGCTAATTCAACTACTAAGTTTAAATCAGAGGTTTTTCTAGTAATCTTCTTGAAGGATGATGCAAACTATTTATACAGAGCTTTAAAAGAGGTAACTTACTACTGTGAAATCATTAGAAGGACAAATCAGGCACCCTGGAAAGGATAAAAGCACTAATAATTGGTTGAGAAATGGAAAAAAGTTATTGAAAATGAGGCAGTTACTGAGAGTATCTACTTTGTGATCTTGGCCATAGCTTTAAATGTGTAGTTCAAAAACAGGAAGGTTTTGACTATCAACTCTTTCAAAATGCATTCTTTTAAGAGTATATTTTGCTACCATAGAATTTATCTGTTTTTTGTATGAACATTTCATTTTAATAAAAATGCACTTTAAAAACTGATTTTACATTCTTAAACTCTCAGACTTCCACTTTCTTAACAAAGTGATAGACAAGACATACTAGACTCAGCTTCAGGGATGAATAAACTAGCACCTGATTTTTAAACTATATAAAGTAGCTGCATTTTTCACACCATAAAAATAATGACATTAACTAGTTTCAAGAGTGTGTATATGGGCCAGGGATTTAGCTCAGTGGTTCCAGCATCTGCCTGGTAAGCCCAAGGTCCCAAGTTCAATCCCTGATATCCACATACCACAGTGCCAGGCATAGTGACTCATGCCCATCAGCAATCAGTACCACATACCACAATGTCTCCAAAGTGCTGGAATTATAGCCATGAGCCACCATGTCTGGCATTGTGGTATGATATGGCCAAGATCACCTGATTTGTCCTTCTAATGAAATTGAATGTGTGTAGATGTGGCAAAATAGTTTCAAAACCACATTATTTCTGACATGATCAAATTGTCCCATTTAAAGCTGACCTTTAGTATCAGGCCCATCAGTCTCAGAAAATGAGTGTGGCTGAGTGATGGCTAAAATTGGGCTGTAAAAATGGCAATACTTATACTTACACAATCACATGATGTGATATGAGTATTTGGTTACCCCAAGGTGTTTACAAAGTAGCATAGATACAAAAGAAAACCAAGATGCGGACAAAGCTAAGATTTAACAAAAATATTGGTAAAGCATTAGTTCTACTCTATTTGCCACTGTGAAAGCTTATAGTTAATTATATAATATTATTTCAATAAATGAGTTGTCAATTAAAAGTAAAATTCAACTTATACAGTATGATGGCAATTAATTCCACTTTTATTGAAGTGTTCTAGTCAAATCTTTAAAATAGAAAGCATTGTGCTAAAATTCAATGATGCTATTAACCACTTCTTTACTAAGTAACCTCAAATACTCATATCACATCATGTAATTGTGTAAGTCTGACTATTGCCATTTTTACAGCCCAGTTTTAGCCGTCACTCAGCCACACTCATTTCTCTGAGACTGGCACACCTTTAGTATGTTTTCCATGCACTTACTAATGTAAATGGGCAATACGAATACATTTACAAGTTGACATATGAAAGAACTGAATGAGAAATAATAAAAATGGATTATGTGTATATTGGTCTTCAGTAGATTTAGTGTCTGGAAAACTATGAAAATATGTAAGTCATTATAAAAAATGAATATTTTAACTACTGATTATGAGTAAATGTAGCATTCAAAATGTGCTGTAAGTATTTCCGTGGTCTTCTCGTCAAATAACTACATTTTTCTGTAGGATTGTCATTGAAAATATATCTAAGAATCTCTTTCTTTTCTCAAATTTGACTCACTATTACCTCATTCACCTAGAAGTATTTTTCTTTTCTTTGGCTGTTAACCACCCTTGTTTAACCCTACATGGAGACCACTCTCATTCCTGAATGGAAGGAACAGATTTAGCTGACAAAGAAGTAAAAAAATTTGAAATATCTCTGAAGATGTAGCTCAGTGGTTCTGGCACCTGCCTCACAATCACAAGGTTCTTAGTTTGAATAATACATAATAATTAATAATAAAATAAAATTTGAAAATATCAGTTTTTTCACTGGAGCAAGGAAATAGTCTCTGACATACACATGGCCAATAGTAAATCTGGATATATGATTATGCTGAAAGTTTCCTCTTAACACCATAACAAAGAAGTTCATCTAATATAAGGAAAGAAAGAGAGAGAGAAAGAGAAGGAAGAAAGGAAGAAAATAAAGGGAAAATATTCCTTTCCTAGCACACACATTATGTAACTCTTAAAGGGATTTTAAAGAGTGAATTGAACCTTAGAAAATTTAAATATGCTTTTAATAAGCCCATGGTTATTTTAAAACTGTCATTATTTCTGGAAAAGCAAATACCTAAATGAATATTTTTATGAATTAGTTCACACATAATCAATACATCAGTGATAAGGCCAATATAATTTGAAGCTGTACAGAAACATATATTTTCCCCAATGTTTTTAGTGCTTTTAATACAAAGAACACTAGTGTAAGCTGTATAGAAATACTATGGTACTATATAGAAATAGTACCCTTGGATTATGTATTAGAAATATGCCCCCAAATTTAGTCTCCTAAAATTAATTAAAACTTTCAAAATCTTACATTGAAAAATGAATGTCTATATATTAAATGTATGTGACAGCATTATGTGAAATATGTATTATAAAGTGGCTAAATTAAACTAATTAACACATTCATTACCTTTTGTGCTCACCTTTTTTCAGGTAACCAATTGAGTATTGTTAGCTACATTCATCAGAAAGTAGAAGAGGCTCCTTGAGTTTTGTGACTGAGAATCATGAAGTATTTAAAGAAAAACTCAGCATCACTAGTCATCAAGGGAGCACAAACAAAATACACAACAAAGTGTCACCACATCTTAAGAATAGTTTGTACAAAAAGAGAAAAGACAACAAATGTTGGCATGGCAAGGATGTAAAGAAAATGGAAACACGCATTAAGGAAATGTCAGTTAGTATGAGCACTATGGAAATAGTACAGATATTTCTTAAGGAATTAAAAATAAAACTTTTAACAATACAGCAAGCCCACTTTTGAACAGAGTGAGGATTTTGAAAAGATATCTGCATTATCAGGTTTGTTGCAGCATTATTTGTAGTTGCCAGAATGTCTTCCCTTTGATTTATTTTTAATTAGTTTTTTAAAACTTGTTGGTAAATTTTAGGTGTATAGTAGGATGAGATTCCTTTACATGACATCTTGATTCTTATATTTTTTCCCATGATCCTTCCACTCCTCACCATTTACAAAGATTTTGTTTCTGTTTTTCTTTTTTTCTCATACTTTTTTCTTTTCCTTCTTTCCTTTCCCCCACCTCTCCTCCCAGTTCCTCTTCTCCCTTGAACAATTTTTTCTTATTTCTTCATCATTTTCTTCAGTTCATAAATATAGTACTTGCAGCTATGTTCTTGTGTCAAAATTTCTCCCAAGACTGGAACTTAAGCATCACGTTGCATTGCAGTAATTTCCAGAATCAACTGGAAGGAAATTTGTTCCAAGCTTATTCACTTCTGTGGTTACTGTCAGGTATCAGTTCTGCTGGGGCTTTGAGTAGGAGGACCCAGTTTCCTGTTGGCTGCTGACCCAAAGTATTTTGTCATGTTGATTCTCCCTGAGGAGCTAACAACAATAGAAAAGAGCATGGTTAAGCAAGCCATGCAAAAGCCAACCACAGAAGTGACATAGCATTGCTATTGCTATGTTATCCTCATTAGAAGCAACTAAGTATAAACTCCATTTACAAGGATGGATATCAAGAACCTGCATGACTGGAAGTCACATACAGGATACTTGGTAAAGAATTTGGAGAAATTCCCTCAGATATTTACACAGCTGCACCTAACTATAATTTAACAGCCTGAATTACTTTCCTACTTTATAGTCACCCCACAACTTCACAACATTTTCCCTTTGAAACATAACTGCTTTACGTGGTTCAGTGCAGTAATTCTCTAATGTTAAGCTGTGTTCAGGCAGATGGAAGTTTACTAATACCTTCTTTTGACCCCAGAATCTCTCACTCGGTGACCCTAAGGATGTATATTTGTATATTTTTTTATTTTATATTTCAGAATATAAAAGACCAGAATGCTGATGTAAATGAAAATGATAAAGGCAAAACAAAGTAAGTTTCACTTGGGATCAGACTCCATTAGCAGCTGGGTTGGAGGCAGACCATTTATCAACATTTTGCCTATATTGTGAAACTTTAAAAAACTGAGATTAAGGGTTATAGACTAATTAGTCTGGTGAAGGAAATTTCAAAAGAGCTCAGTATTTAAATTGTAGCATGTGCTACTGGCCGATTTGGGAAAGTTCTAAAATATAAAAGAACATAAAACCCATTTTAAAAGTTCAAATTTCTCTATGAAGAAAGTACAGTGGACCTTTGAGTTCCAACTGGCTTGACATAGGAAGAACTTAAGACTGGAATTTTACTTTTAATTTATGAACAGAGTCTTGAGTTACGACCTGAATGTCAGTTGCTTGTGCTTTCAGATATTCTCAGGTATAGATTCAACCCCTGAAGAGTTGTGAAAGGAATATTACAACATCATTTCCTGTGTAGGGTTGAAAAATCCTGGACCAATGTCTCTAAGGATGCTGAAATCTAACTGAATACAGGAGAGATACTTTGAAGGCCATGTAGAATAAACTGAGTCTTCAAATGACCAACTTGAGTGCTTTGAATGAATTGAGTTTGTAAGTCAATGGTCCACTGCATCTGCAAAGCTGAGGCCATGGAGAGAGGTCATCAAGAGGCTATGAAAACTACAACTGACAGTCTTGCAAGAGTGAGGCTGCCCAGCCATTTGTAATTTGCCCCAGGTACTGGACATGAACTATGGGTTTCAATGATTACTTTGTTGGATTTTGGTCTTGCTTTATTCCAATTTTCTTCCCTTTATTTCTCTCTTTTGAAATATACACATTAGCCTGTGTTGTTGTGTAGTAGAAGTATCTGAATTTCTTTACAATATTTATAGGGGTTCACAGAAAAGAGCTTGACTTGAGTCTCAGAAGAAACTTAAAATCGAACTTCTGTTCAAATTATGACAATTGTTAGAGAGGTACTAAATGTTCTGTGCATAATGTAAGAGACATGTGTCTACCTTAGGGGTAGAATGTTACCTTTTATGTGTAAAATGGCCCTCCAAGCCTCATGTATTTGAAAGATGGTTGAGTCATGAGGTACTATAGCTATCTGGTTGGAAGAGGTAAGTTACTGGTGGCATGACCCTGAAGAGTATATCTCCTGTGGTTCCTCCCTTTCCTCTGAGATTCCTGGCTAACACAGTGTGAGTAATTTTCCTTCATCTAGGCTGTGCCACCATGCTACCTTTGCCTTTGAGCAAGCTGATCATGGACTAAAATTATGAACTCAGAAAAACCTTTCCTCTTTTAAATTATAGGTACTGAGTATTGCATTCTGGTGATGAAGAAATTAATTAAGACTTGTGACTGTAACTATGCATTAAAACACAGTGACCAATATAGTTATTAACTTTGTTCAACTTGCTGAACTTAGCTTTGGAACTGAATGCATCTATTTCATATAAAACAAAAGAGTAATAAAACTTCTTAGTAGAAACATCATTTATCATTGTACAAAAAATAAACTAAAATGTACCATTTTAAAAAGGCAAAGCATAAACTGCTTAAGTGTCTCTGGGGAAAAGATCATCAAAATTATGTCACCATTTAAAAAGATCCTAGAAAATAAAAAAGAAATGTGTGGCCTGGGGATTTAACTCTGTGGTTCCAGCATGTGCCTGGAAAGTTCAGGGTTCTGAGTTTGATCCCTGGTAACCACATACCACAGTGCTGGGCATGGTGGCTCACTCCTGTAACCCCAGGACTTGGGAGGCAGAGGCAGGAGGACTACAGTGAGTTCACGGTTGGTTTGGGCTACACAGTGGGGTCAGCCTGAACTACAAAAGCAAAACCCTGTCTCCAAAAAAAAAAAAAAAAAAAGAAAAAGAAAAAGAAATGTGTGCTATGAGTTAAGCATCCCTCAGTCATTGCCTAGAAAACTCTAAAATTGTCAAGGTGAATTTTTATTGACAGCACTTATAGTAAGGCTTTCAGAGTCAATAGAGGCCAATAGATACAACTTCCACTGAAAACTTCAGGCCTAAGTAAATGAATAAAATATTTTATGGTCACATCCTCTTTGTTTATTAGATTACATTTTCTCTATGCAGAAGAGTCCATCATCACATCAGTTTAAACTGCATATAAAGCACCAAAAAATTAATCTGTCTTGAAGAGATTTATAGCTTTCTGTAACTCAGTATTTTTTTCTGTGCCATATGACATTATAAAATATAAAAATATTGGAATTTACATTTTACTAAAAACATGATTACCAGAAACATGTGCAAAACAGGATAACAATAGCATCTGTAGCTTTTCTTAATGCCTAGGAGATTATAGAGGACTTTCCTTTCTAGGTGATTAGGGGTATGCATCATCTGCACAGTGTAAACATTTTTAATGAAACTTTCAGGGTAGTAAATTTAGTAGTCTGTTTAAAATTTTGGTATATCTGGAGTAGACAATAGCCAGGTGTTTGGATATCAAACCTGTGGAACTTTGTTTTGTTGAGAAGGGAAGTTATGATAAGAACTTCATACCACATCTTCATCATAGCATTTATACAATTTGAAAAATGAATCACAAATGTCACTTCTATCATTAGCATCATGGTGCAACAAATGGAATGGGACAAAAATGCAGATGATTAAGGAACTATGTTTTGAGTCTTTTAAAATAATAGAAATAATGGTGATGCTTGTGTTATACATTTCATTTTATTAATTTTTTTATTTTGTTTGTTTGTTTTTTAAGACAGGGATATGCTTTGTAGTTCAGGCTGGCCCTGAACTCACTATGTAGCTCAGGCTAACCTCAAACTCACAACAATCCTCCCACTTCTGCCTCCCAACTGCTAGGATTACAAGTGTGAGCCACCACACCCAGCACTGTGGCATGTGGTTATCAGGGATTGAACTCAGGACCTTGAGCTTGCCAAGCAACCACCAGAACCACTGACCTGAATCTCTGGCCCATTTTGGTAAATATTAATACACAAAATTTGCAATATATTTTTACCTAGCTGTTATGTTTTTATATTATTCTTAAGCATTTTAACTAAAAGTTTTGAAAGATTAAGAAATATTGGCTTTGGGG